>VNJU01000614.1:0-10167 GCA_008042675.1 Drosophila seguyi
CTCGTGGCGGTGAATTCGGTTATGTTTAACTATTTAACCCGCACTCGATTATAACGCGTGTGGTCACTTCGAAATCTTCCAAGAAAAGAACGAGACCGGAAATTTGGTTTCGGGCCGTGAAGTTGGCCGTGGTACCAAAGCTAAGCTTTCAGGTTGCGACCCTGTTACAGCTGCTCAGTATCGGTTGCTCCGATGCAACTGCAGTGAATGGCAATGCACCATTCACATATATGATTGAAGTGCAGTGAATGGCAAGGCACTATTCACATATATGATTGAAGTGCATACTTTCAGGCCAAAATACATATATGGGTTACAACGCTTCAGGCCCGTTACAACTGCCTCCTCCAGTCATTGCCATAAATCAACTCAAGTGCCTACGCCCCAGCTGATTTATTTTGCCCTGGCAACTCGTCAGATTGTTCCCGGAAAGGGGCCGATCCGAGGCACAGGGGGCTGAGACATTTGCCTAAAATATTTAACCGGCACTTGTGCACAACAATTCCAAGTTTGCCCCCGTGGACTGTATTTCCTCTCGCTCCATAGCCTGTTTTGGCCTTTGCCTCTCCTTTTGGTTCTTTTATTAAATTCTCAAGTGGCATTCGAAGTCGAATTTTCTTTTGCCTTTTGCCCGTTTCCCTCTTGCTATTTTCACAAGAAAAAGAAGAAAATTTCATTGTCAATTTCCGTATAATGCACAATAATAATACAACAACGGTAGGGAGTTTGAGGAGAAAAAGAAACAACAACCATTTGCGGCTAGTGATTACCTTAGACATTTTGTGGTTCGCAAATTGCGCTGTTCCCCACTGCCGCATCGCCCAAGGGGATGCGACCTCGAGCCCAGGCATCCCGAACCCCGACCCTTGGTGCCCCCTAAACTCTGATTGTTGTTACTGCCACAGTTAGGTGTTCTTTTTTGTTTGGCCCCATAACCACAGCCGACGTGCCCCAAAAGAGATCCACATCAGCACGAAAAATAGCAAATTTAATTTTTAATTTCGCTGCGCATAATATCAAAAAGTTCCCATGTATTTTTTTTTTTTTTTTTGTCAGAAGATACAAAAAGGAAAACAAAAAGTTGGGCTGCACTGTAAAGTGTATTTAATATACACTAGTATATTAAATGTAAGATTTAAACATTTTTAATATGAGAAGTAAGAAAAAATTATTAAAATTGTATCATACTAGTACGAGATACCACTCGTCTTACAACACTTAACTAATTTTATTTCATATTATGTTCAAACATCAAAAATTAAAACTGTAAAGAGTTGCATTTAGAAAGTTATAAACATTTACAAATCCCAAACAAAAATAAACGTCAGTGTTCTTGAAATTTAAGAAGATGGCATGTGTTCCCCAACAGGCATTGTTAGTTCCTCACTTTTCCTCATCAGTACAACTTCGTAATAGCGCTAGGTTGATTACGGGTTTTCAATATCGCCCAAACAAAAGCTGCAGCCTGATAGCGGAAACCAACAGAATACAAAATACACAGCTAGCCAGCAGGGAAAAACATGGAAATATTCAGTTGCAAACTTGATTGGGCGAACAGGCCGAATGAGTAATGCAATATTGTAACTGGTACCTGGTCGAAATTGGTTCTGCTAAGCTCTAACAATTAGATGCGAAATTACAGGCAAGTATATGACAAAAAGAGTATTTATTTTTTATTTACTATTTTTTTTTGGGGAGACCAGGGAGAGGCGCCTAGGTTAAACAATAACAGGACGGGCAACAAACTAATTATAAAAAAACTTTTTCCAACCACTTTTTGGCAGCTTCTGTGTCTCACTCTCGCTCCCTCGGCTGTTGGAAATTTTTGGGCTAAATAAATACACACAGCGAAACGGAAACCGCAGGAAGCCGAGAGCCGTTACAGCACACCCATACACATGCAGACCGGAAAACTCACAGAAGCCATTTTGTGGTCCCGCGCCACGCGTTGTGCTAATGAGATTTTGATAGGAGTTTTCCAGGCGGGGAGTTTGAGAGGCAGTTGCCCCGAAAACTGTTGACAGTTGCCTAATTAAAAGTCAATTCCTTTGTCTGCTGTCTAAAAAAATTAAAAAAAAAACTGTGACAAATTTAAAAATGAGCTGCTTCAACTGCAGATGCAAATTTGTTGATCGACTTTGGATTTAATTTGAAGGCTGCACAAAATAACAAGCCGGTGGGAGAGAGTGGCAGTGACAGTGATAGCGACAGCAAAGAGCATAATTTATAAGCAGCAGACATAGCGACTCGATTTTGTTGTCATGTTGCATGCAAATGAGTTCAACGAAAGCCAAGGGAGCGCCGCTTCGCTCCTCCACATCCCCTAGCACTCATCCTCCATAATCTCCTGCCTCGGCTCCTGTTGCAGATGAAATGTTTGCCAGATACGGTTAGTGCTCCCAGCAGCAAACAGTGAATGCAACTTTAAGTCAATTTCCAGCTCCATAAACAACTTGGTTTCACTGCCAAGTGATGTTCTTTACTTTTGCGACTCTCCTTGCAAGGGGCGGCTATCTATGACAGAGGCTTGGGATAAGGGTGAGCTTAGGAACTTTTCTGGTTACCAGTTAAAATATTAGATATATTGTAAATTCTAAATAATGTTTTTTTTATAAAATTCTGTTATTAAGTTTCAGATTTTGAATACATGTCTTCAACTTGTTCAATATTATCATACGTATTCCAATTATCATCACACTTCACTGCGTCCTCCCAATTTCACCAGTATATATATTTAATTTATAGTTTTCATTTTTTGAAGACTTTATATTTCACTTAAATTTTCCCCCATTTTTCTGTACGCAACCACTTGGTGAAATAACATAAATTTCCGCTTTCCTTCCCCCAAACACTTTACTTATTATGTGTTTTTCTTTGCGCTTAGCCCGAATGAAAGGCAGACTTGGCAAGTGGTCGAGGAAAAGGGAAAAACGGAAAAACCGAGAGCAGCTGACTGACATAGTTTTCCACAAAACACCGACCCACAGACCCACCCAAGGACCGCTACCTTCGCATCCTTTCCCACTCGGTTTCTTGGTGTCCTGGCTCAAAGTCTTTGCTGCTGTCGTTGCCTTGGGCCTGCGAAGCAGCATTGAAATAAATCCGAGCAAGTTCCTTAGTGGAAAGTTTTCCTTTTTCGGCCATGCTTAGGGGGGAGATGAAAGGGGTATGAGGCTGAGGAATGCCTCGTCGTCTGCTCTTGCGTCTCGCCGGAGGCCAGCCAAAAGTGTTATTTACCTTTTCCCTTTGTTGGCAAATGCCTTCGGAAACTATGCAAAGTTCACTTGCAGTCTTGCATAGTCCGCCGTTCTCAGCATTCTCGTTTTTTGGCCTCCACCAGCACTTTGCTTAATGTTTGTCCTGCATAATTAAACAATTGTCAGGCAAATTGTTGCAGCTTGCCTGCAACTCCCTGCATGCGCGCTGGAATGTCACTGCTGCAACGACAAACAAAAGGTTCATTTGGCACAATGACAGCACAGCAGCGGCAGGTGATCACGGAAAATGGCTGCTAAAATGGGGGCAACTAAAGAGGGCGAAACTTTAACTAAATTGCTGGCCAAAAATTACATTTACCGAAGAACTGCTGGCTGGCACACATTCCCAGCCGAGCCTATCCGGGCCTAAGATGTTGGCAAACATTTTAAAAGCAACTAAAAATAGCTAATGGCCCAAATGAGGCTAATTAAGTTGAGCTAAACAATTTGCCAACGATGGCGGAGGAAGCTTTTGCGAGCCAACTCCTTCTAGTTGCCAATTTGATTAACCGTTAATTAATTTCATTATTAGACAAGGCAAGCATCGAGAATCGACCGATGGGCGGGGGCATCGCAATTAGTTCGACAAACTTTTCGACAGCTGCGAACGGAAATTGTCAGAAATTGTGTGAAAGCGGCCCAGGCACTGAGGGAAAAGTTTCCTGGAAAGATATTCGCAAGTACAGGCGATTGTGAAACGTTAAATAAATTGCCATGGAAATACACAGAAATATTTACTGCTTCGGAAAGATTTATTATTTATTTATTCTAATGGTAAAACAGACTTTCCTTAGTATTAATTATTGAGAATTGTATAAAACTAAGAACATAAGTACTGAGAATGAATCAGGAACATTTTTCCCAGTGAACTATTACCAAAAAGTAGGCGATACTGATGCCGTTTTAATTCTAAAGCCCAATGCATAATTCATTAGCTCAATAATGGCGAAATGAATTTCGCTCTTGTAATTTGCATTTATTTGCTTATAATTTCCGCAACAATGATTGCCATAAATTTTTAAAGCTCGCCGAGCAGCCCTAATGTCTGTGGGTCCCCCCAAAAATCGAAGATAGACAAAAAACTCCCGGCAGCAAATTGCACAGTCAGAGAATTGAAAAGGATGTAGAGCTGGAAGAGAGAGAAAAAAGGGGAAATAATCTACAAGAACACACAAATTGCAAGCAAAATAAAAATAGAAAAAAATACACGATAGCGTAGGGGCGGCGGAAAAAAAAACTTTACTTAAAATTCAGAAATAAAAGGCACGTGAAACCTGCAAGGCAGAAAAAACCTGGACGGGCAGGTTAGTTAGGATCCAAACGTCCTGTCCGGCGAATATGCAAAAACAGTGAATTTGTATTTCAATTTGTGCGAGTATTTGAGTATTTTCAGCAAGCGCACAACTTTCGAGGCGGACAGCACCGCAAAAACCTAGCCAAGTGGATGAGAAGAGGAGCCACCGACAGGTTGAGCAGTTGCCAGGCTGTCCAGTTTTGCATCCCCGGTACGAAACAGACACATCTGACCAGAGCCACCAAGCCTGGATGCGGAGCGAACGCAACTGACACAGCGCATTTGAAAATTGATCACCGGAACATCCGTGCGCTGACCGGAAATGCACAAATACCGGCGTGATTTATGCGTGTGTGTTGGCGGACCAGGGGGCGCTGGGCTTTTGTGCATGTCCGCTCCGGTGCATGAATAACTGTTTTACATCTGACAATTGTTTGAAATTTCCAAATGATTTCCATTTCGCATGTCACTTAAAGTTTGCCTTTAAGATGTACCTGTCACTGCGTAAAAGTGATTGATTGCTTGACCATTTATTAAACTTTAAGGTTTTATGTTTCATTAAAGGAAATCTTTTGAATTTGTTGCTTTATTAGGCTTTACATAATTTTAATGTGCTGACCTTGGACTTTGATAAATACAGATGGCATAATGTCTGTAAACTTTCCTCTTAATCTCTGAATTTAGTAATTAAGCCTTAAAATATTTTGTAATTAAAGCCAGGCAGACTTGATCAATCTGCAGAGTGCAATTTAATCCATAATTCAAAAGCCTGAAATTGACTGACTGGATTGGATGGAAGCAAGTGGAAATTACAATTTGCCAAAATTGTCTCACTTTCTCTGCGGTCTATCTCGCACTCTCTCTCTCTCTCTCTGATTAGACTGTGGTCTGCGTCTTGACTGGAAAAGGCACCTGGTGCAGAGTACTACCCATATTTCAGCTGGCACTTATTAACTTATTTATGTGCCGGGCAGGCAGGCAGCCAGAGCCCCAGTAAAACCACCAAATGTCAGTTTGGCTTAGCCGGACTTCCATGTCCTCTGCTAGTTATCCAACTAATGGAAAATTATGTTGCGAACTGGGAGCGAGCCACTGGCAATATGTCAAGTCTGTCTTAAAGTTTATTTCAACTTGACACTTCAGTTGCTATTTTTTTGCTCTCTCTGTGAGATAGAAATTTTGCTGTCGATTTTTCGGTGAAGATTTGACAGCTGCACTTGGGATTTGTGTGAAAGTTTGCTCGGTGTTCAATTGCTTGAAAGTTTTCGCCCCACTTCCGTCGATGCCCCCTCAAAAAACTTGGCCAATAACTGACAGCCCAATGCAGGGCCATAGATAAGCCCCTCGCCCGTCTTCCTCATCGTTGTGTCGGCAATGAAAACATTAATTATTTCTGGTGTAACACCAATCCGACCAACTTTCATGACAGGCGGCGAACAATGGCAGCGATGACTCCATAACGAGCATAATTAAGCCACACAATGTGCATTTAAATTATAAATTAATTGAGCATTGAGTGTGTCTGCGGGGTATCAGCGAAAAACAAAGTGAATAAAATATAACAAAAAAACAATACAGTACTGAAAAAAAATTAAAAGCAACATTTTTTTCAGAGGGATTTACTCTTTAACTGAACTTTGTTATTTATTCATAAAGAATTTGATTAATAATATCTTAAGATAAACACAATAGCACATTTATAATGGAAAATTTTTATTCAAGTGCACAAATTACCCTCTACAAATGGAATTAGTAGCTATATCAGAGTTCAATTCAAATACTTAACCAAACCTATCAATTTTTATTGACTCAAAAAAAAAGGAGGAGTCACAAAAAAATGGCCACCCTAACGAGGCACCATTTTATGACGCATTTTTCACTGCAAAATGCTGACAATTCAATTGAAATGCAACTTCGATGGGTGAAGTTGCAGAATTGGAGTTGCAATTTCGCATAGCTGTCATCAGGGCTCCGCCCACACCCGAAAACCAACAAAAAAGGATGAAAATGCTGGCAAACGAAATTAAAACAAGGAGCAGAATATATAAAAAAAAGTAGATATACAACAGTAATGGAATCGAGTAGGGAGGTTAAGGGGCTGTAAAGCATTAAAAAAATGCAAATATGTATGCCAATGTAAAGCTGCAACCGGGGTACCATCATATAAAAGTGCTCCAGTTCTTTTCTCCTTATTTTTTTGTTTCCTCCTCCTGTTAACCATTCAAAAAAGACAATGAAGGGACGTAAAAAATGTACGACCAAAGAAGGGGTGGCTGGGTGGGTAATAAAGAAGAACCCTACTGAATGACATGTCTGAATAAAAAAGAAAAATACAAAAGAAAAACAAAGGATATGATGAGAGTGTTGATGGAAAGCAAGGACGCAGGACCTAGGCACTACGCTCGCCGAACATAGAAAAACGGGGTAAAAGATAATGCCAGACCGAAGGAAATTCGGAAAAAATTTGGACAAGGAGTGCTGGCGATTCCAAATAGAAAACGGTCTGTGAAGAATTGGGTTAAATGGGTGTGAGGAGGACCATATTTAATTTAATTTAAATACAGACAAAAATATACAATTAAAGAAGAAAAGTATCCACAAAACAAAAGGATATGGAAAGCTTAAGGGGAAAGAGAGAAAGGATCCACTATTATTTTGGCTTTCTTTTTTACTATTTTTACTAATTACAGGGTTTTAGTATTAAATAAAATAGGGAACATCTTGAAAAATACATATAAAAATATCTTTCAGGAAATTTATATAAGGAAATGCTCACCAATAGGGAAATCTGTAAATGAAAGAATAATTTGGTTCAATACATAAAATTATGTACAATCACATAAAAGGAAACAGGGAAATAAATATTAAAATTACTATACAGTCTTAAATATTTGTAAATGATTATATTTAAATATATTTTGTATATGTATACGGTTATATTAAAAAAAAAAATTTCCCCATTTTATTGATATATGTATATTCCGCAATATATATTAAATTGCGCGTAGCGTTAGCAAAGTGAATATTCTCTTTTGTGGGTTTTTTCGTGTATTTGCATCGTTTTACCTCATACATATGTATATATTTGCATGGGCAGAGTGCAATATTAAAAGCGAAATGCCAATAAAATATTGACAGTCAGTTGACCAAAAACGTAGCCAACAGAAAACTTTGTGTAAACCATGAGTTTAAGCCCCCAACAAAGAGACAGAGAGAGAGAGAGAGACAGAGTTAAGCATGGCAACGCGACGTATACGTTATATATGGAAAATATCTTTTTTGTCGCTGGCTCCTCGCTCCTTTCACTCAATCGCTGCAATCGGACGCTCATTAGCTGATTTTGCAAAGGCTTAACTAGATGCCAGAAACATAAATAACGGTCGCGACTCGCAGGATGTTACAATAAACAGATTTATAAATTGCCGGCAACAGCCAGCAGCTGGCCATTATTTATGGCCAGCAGGTTGACAGACAGTTTCCCCACCCCATAAGCTGCCCTTCCAGGATCCCAGACTGTGCATACAGGTTGGGTAGTTTACCCCAACCTTTTTATTTGTATTTTTTTTTTTCGTTACCCGCTAATTGGCATTGGCTTACTTCTTGCCGGGTTCCAATTCCATGGAGGTCTTCTTTTGAATTACAATTTCCTTTTTCTTTTTTTTTTTTGGCCCAGTTTCTGAGCAGTTTTTAATTATTTATTTTGCGGCCGGCCTCCTTGAAGTTAACCGATGAAACTGATGGGCCGGAGCCGCACACCTGCGGCGCAATTTTCTACACTTTGCAGCATTTTTCTTTTGCTTTCAGCATCCCGGCATCTTATCATTTATCAGCAGGTTGGGGAAGATCAAAAGCGAAGGTGAGCCATCAAAAGCAGATATATATATATATATCAGAATGTGTGTATACTATATTGAAGCTCTGCAATTTCTCACCGTCGCCTCATGTGACCCCTCCAAAATTTTTATCTAAGCCGAGTGAGTCTGTTATGTGGGTCGAGGAGCTCCTCCTCCTGGCCAAGCCATGCCATTTGCCCAAATGAAACTAATTTTGTTGATTGTACACTCGCGCGCTGTAGGAATGGCGAGGAATGGAATTTTGTGGAGTGGAGAGAGAACCAGCAGATGCGAAGATGCGAAGCTTTATAGCCATCGGCAGTTGATATATGGGAGGTTGGAGGGCGTGGTTTAGCGTTTTAGTGGCTGCTGCCAGTTTAGAGAAATCTCCTCAGTCTCTTTTGGTATTTATACCTGCTATTTGGAGAGTATATACTTTCCTACGAAAAGTTTCGCTTGGAAGCGCTTGGAAAATCTAGCAATAAATCTATTTAATTATTTGAAAGCCTTTTCTGAAGGGTAAAATAAAATCCTTTAAGACTCCACCTATTACAGGGTATAATAACTGCTGTAGCTCTAATAACCCTGACTCGAATTTCTTGTGTGTCCTGTCACGTGAAGATATTGAAGACAATTGAGCTGCTGTGAAATTATCTTTAATTGATTAAAACCTCTTTGTCTCGTCGGAGCAAAATTACCTCCGTTGTGTCGAGCTGTCTAATCGGTTGCAATCAACAACATATATATAGTTGCTGCAATCAATCGGCATCGGTCCGTCAGGGGACATCATCAATGGAGTTATTTCCATTGTCCCTGGCGAATTATCGGTTCCTGCGACTGCCTCTGCTGCTGCATTGCTCTTTCCTTTTATGACATTTTATTATACCAATTAGAGTTTTCTCTTTTGCATTGTCTCAGGCACCTCCCGAGTCCCATTGTTCCCTCCGGAGCGAGTCCGGATAGAATTTGCACGTTTCCTTTCTTCTCCTTTGTGTGTTCGCCTCTTTATTCCTGGCCTTTGCTCCCGCCTTGCCTTACACCTATTCCATCTGATGACTGCTCAGAATTTACGGCCCTCGATTGTGTTTTAACATTTATTCATGGAGTGTGGGGCAAGTGGACTGCGGACCGTGTCCTGGATGTGTTCTGGTGCCACTTCACTGGCGACACTGGCGACACTGGCAACACCGGCAAAACACATTTCTCAAATGTTGCAACACTTGTAGTTGCCCGGCACACAAATGACATTTACATTTTGAGCACATAATGTTGGCTGGTAGTTTTATTTTTTATACTTTCTCGTTGCCATTTTCTGCTTACCTGTGACCAGTAGGAGCCCCCCTTGGCCTGTAGCGTTTTTTCGAGCGATAATTGCACACGGCGCCGTGTACTCGACAGCAGCAAGTGTCCTAAAAGTTGGATGCTGCTCCTGTTGCAGTTGTTGTTGCTGCTTCAACTGGTGCTGCTGCTGCTACTTCTCAAGTTGACAGAAACTAACAGCTTCCTACCCATAGAAAAGGACCTTCATGGCTTTAATTTCTGCAGCGACAAGCAAATTTTCATACGATACACTTGCAAAGAAAAAACATTAGGGAAAATGAATGGGGGGAAAAAATAAATATAATAATATATATATTATCGGAAATAGCTGAAAAATTATATTGTATATCCCTTTTTCCGATTTTTTCCCTCAGTTAAGTTTAGTAAATAGAAGTTAAAGTTAAGTAAAGTTGAATTAAAAAAATCAATATTGCGTGCGGATAAATATATATATATATGTATA
>VNJU01000618.1:0-27022 GCA_008042675.1 Drosophila seguyi
GCAAGAGGCTTACGTAGTAAGCTTCCCAAATTGTATTCTGATAGTCTCTCGTTTGCTTCCCAGGTTATTGTGTTCACAGAAACCTGGTTAAAGCCGGAGATTCTGAGCTCCAAAGTGTTTCCAGCTGTATTCACGATATATAGGCTGGATCGGCCTATCAGACGTGGAGGTGGTGTCCTCATTGCGGTTGACTCCACTCTCACGTCTGAATTAATAACTTTCGAGGAGTGCAACGATGTTAAATTCCTTTGTGTTAAGCTATCAGCCAATGGTAGCTCTATTTTTATTACTTGTTCCTACATTCCTCCTATGTCGGAACTTCCTTTTTATTGGAATCATCTTTCCGCAATTCAGATGGTTTCCAATCGACTTTCGGATAGGGACCATTTAGCTTGTTCGACATTTCGCTGTCTCAAATCAATCATGTACGAAATTCCCTAGAGCGCTTGCTGGATCTCTGTTTCGTCTCAGACCCGGCAAGATTTAGTTTAGCCAGGGCGGCGCCGCTGACGCTACCCGAAGATCCCTATCATCCTACTTTCGATGTGACTATGGACATTGGGACAGTGCCATGAATTCATTTTTTCCTGAATGTGTTCCGTTATACTATCCGTCAACCTCGAATAAGCCTCCTTGGTTTACTAAAGAGTTGAGTCACCGTAAAAATAAAAAATCTAATCTGTATTCTAAATATAAACGTAACGGTTCTCAATCTGTCCTTTCCTCTTATGTATCTGCTCGGTCGAGATTTACCGTGCTGAACGCCCAGTATTACAAAAATTATTTGACTCGTTGTAAGGCCCAGTTCTCTGAGGACCCAAAACAGTTTTATAATTTTGTTAACACCAAACGTAAGCCTATTACTCATCCTTCCTCGCTTTCCTTTGAAAATACTACCGTAAAAAATGATCAGGCAATTGCCGATCTATTTGCGCAGTTTTTTCAAACCACTTACTCTTATTCTTACATCATGCCCAAGTCAAACTTAATTTTCAGTCCTAATTTAAACGAAAGCTCTATCCTCTCAGATCTTCACCGTTTAAAGCCCGTTTGTTCGCCTGGTCCCGACGAAATACCTGGCTGTGTGCTTAGGTATTGTGCCGACGCCCTGTGCAATCCCCTTCTAAAATTGTTTACCTTGTCCTTAGAGACCTCCCACTTTCCCCTTATTTGGAAGGAATCATTTGTTATTCCTCTCCACAAAAAAGGTAGCAAATCAGATGCCAATAACTATAGAGGGATCTCTAAGTTGTCGGCCATCGCAAAACTTTTCGAAAAAATCATTACTCCTCACTTGCAGCACCTGTGTAGATCAATTATTTCTCCATGCCAACATGGATTTATAAAGCGAAGATCATCTACTACTAATCTTATGGAGCTCACTTTCTTCATAATAAGGGACTTCCATAAAAACTCAGACAGACGTAATCTGTACTGATTTCAGTAAAGCATTCGACTCTGTCAACCATTCTCTCCTTGTTCGCAAACACGACCTAATGGGATTTCCGGTTGATCTTCTTAGTTGGATCTCAAGTTATCTGAATGGTATGACGCAAAGGGTCCTATTTAAAAACACATTATCTAATGTTCTCAGGGTTACTTCTGGCGTCCCGCAAGGCAGACATTTGGGTCCCCTGCTGTTTACATCATTTATTAACGATCTGCCCAAAGTTCTGACTAACTCCAGAGTACTTATGTATGCGGGCGACGTCAAACTTTGCGTGCAATATACGGACGCGTCTTGCCAGTCTGATTTACAAACAGATCTTAACAATTTTCAAACATGGTGCAGTGCAAACCTATTAAACTTAAACGGCTCTAAATGCAAGCTTATTGCATTCTCTTGTGTCGCTCCCAAGCTTGCAACTTACATGCTGAACTGCTGCTCTTTGGAAAGAATTGCTTTAGTTGACGATTTAGGTGTCCGTCTGGATCCTAAACTTGACTTTATTGATCATATTTCATGCATGGTGCATGTTTGGATTTATTAAACGTTGGTTGAAAGATTTCAATGACCCATACGTTACAAAACCTCTATATATTTCTTTAGTTCGTCCTATGGATCTTGCGTTTGGAGCCCTCAGTATGGGGTCCACAGTAAACGCAACTGGGATGCAAACCAGAGGTTACTCTCCTATTCTAGTAGACTCCTCCTTATTAATTTACCATCTTTATCTGACCGTAGAACCATGCTTGGCATTACCTTTATTTATAACCTTATCCAAGGTGACGTGGAAGTGCTGACTTGTTGGGTCAGCTTAACTTTTACGTACCGAGTAGAAATACTAGATCCTATATTTCCTTAGTGCTGCGCCATTGTAGAACGTCCTTTCAAATGCATGAACCCTTTAGAGTCCTATGTGCAAATTATAACGATTTTTACATAATAATTTCAAACGTAGATAGCATTCCTAAACTAAAAACTTTAATACTAACCCACTTAGTACGCATGCAAGCAAACAATCTGGCAATCTTCCTCGAATTCCTTTTCTATACTTTCATATTTCGCGCCTACTAACACCTAACACGAAAAAACACGTGCTTGGTGTCATACGGGCCACTTGAGTGTACTGATCGCAGTGCATCAACGTCCAAGAGAAAAAAAAATCGGTCACGAAGACGACAACAGAAACGGCAACGGACATGAAGAAGAAACCGACGGAGGAGACGACCAAGGAGAGACTAAGGACAACGAGTAAACCAACACAGGCAAAGGACACGACCCCAAAAGATCCCAGAACAATGAGACCCACACCGAGACGAAATGTAGTAACTGGAGCAACCCAAGGCACGATCACGGAATAACCACAGACCACGATTATGATCAACCCACCGAACAACGAGAAACAGACGGAACAAACACCATGGAGGACACAGAGAATATCGGATTGGGAAGGCGAATACGAGGACATACTGGACATACTGGAGGAAGAGGACCCTTTAATCACGACACAGACACTGAATAATAAGAAGCTACCGAGGGAGATACGGAAAGAGATCACACAGAAACTGGAGAAACGGCCACCAAGAAAAAGGGTCAACTTTAAGGGGATCGTGGAGGGGATGCGGTACACCGTTAGAATAAATGCAGCCGGCGAAGTCTTCACCAGCTCTACGAAGGCCTGATCTGGCAACAGAGGGGGAAGCTCCGCATCGCAATTATTAATTATTATTAATATTACCGCACGGAGGCGCTGAAGTATTATAAAGTATTGTGAAATTATTAGTTATTATTGTTACTAGGTATTATTGTTAGTTATTATTGTTACCATCATTATAGCTATTATTATTAGTGTAGTTAGTATTATTAGTATATAAGGCGACACACAGCTCAGTTCAACTTTACTTTTGGAGAGCAGCCGAACCGAGAACATCTGGGTAAGTAGTGAACAGTAGCTAAACCTAATCAGTAAAAGTGGGCCAAGGTTCAGCACTAGATAGCGGATCTTGATGAGGCCATTGGTAGCGGAGCAAACCTAATAAACTTAAACGGCTCTAAATGCAAGCTTATTGCATTCTCTTGTGTCGCTCCCAAGCTTGCAACTTACATGCTGAACTGCTGCTCTTTGGAAAGAATTGCTTTAGTTGACGATTTAGGTGTCCGTCTGGAACTCGAACACAGTAGCGCAGGCAGGGGACAAGGTTCAGCGCTTGCTCGCGGATCTTGTGGAGGTATTCTAGGGTACCAAGGAGGTACGGTGCGAGCATATCCGTACGTCCACTACCTCGCGCAAGCATCGCAAAGTCATCTTCCGGGGAGCGGTACAGGATACCATACGCCGACGACCCACCTTCTTCTTTCAGGAAACCTACATTTATTAATAAATCCTAATCTCATCAAATAATCCACGCTGTTTTAGTCATTTTGGGGACTCAAGCGGCCAGAACTCATAAATTTTGTGTGAACCCCGAACGCGGCCAGCTAGACCGCGCAACCCATAAGGAGGGTCGTTACAATTCGTAGCTCCATAAAGTAGAAGTTGGGGTAAGCAAAGTGGGTGAACAAGAGCTCGCTCTCTTGCTCTCGACGGTTAGTAGAGCCGGGTTGCTCTTTGTTGACTTATTTTCTTCGATGATATCGCGCCTTAAGAAGAGTAACAGGCGTTACTTGGATTTACGGAGCTTCTACGCTCATTCTCTTTATCTCTGCTCATTTTTCGAGCTTATTACGTGTGACACTTATTAATTTGAATTAAATAAGCACTTATCTTAATCACAACACTGGTTATTAATATATTTTTTTTTGTTTATAAATAAGTTGTCGTCTATTTTGGACTACTTCTCCACTTTCTTTAATTTTTTTTCCCGGAAATCACGCGAAACCACGTCCGCTCACTGCGGGAGTTAAAAGATTATTATATTGCGTAATTTGAATCCACCGCGAAATTGCAACGGTACTCGACTTTCGTTAAAAATACCTATGCCGAATTTGATTGAGGCAACCGTTATTACGGGAAAGTACGCAGGCTAATATATGTATTCCTCGAATACCAATGATTCCGAATTATCTTCCGTTTGACTTTACACGATTGAAAGTTTTAGTTAGCCTTGCTGCCAATGACTCCACCTGTTTTTAATTTTGCGCACGTTTTGACTATCAACCAATCGGCCAGGAGAATACTCCTTTTTAAAAGCCGTGTTGATTAATAGCCTAAGTACGATTGAGTTGTCTGATTGTGTGGTTACCTTTTTAAAACTTTAGAAGTTGTGTACAAAAATGCTGAGACGTCACTTACCCCTTAGCCCGGCCCAGGTGCTGTTTGGAATGAGGTATGAAGAAGTACCGTAGCAGTTTCGACTTTACTCGTTCATTCTGATATCTTAAGTCCGCCTTAGCTCCGTGAAAACCATTTCACAAGATAAAAAAAGTTTACTTCAATACTAGTATTTAAATATAACCGTAGTACTTAATATTTCACTTTATGCTAAATAATAACTACAATTTTTGTCAAAACTTTGCAACGCATTGGAGCAGGCATCTCCGACCCTGAAGTATATATATTTTGATTAGCATAAACAGCTGAGTCGAACTTACCATTCCCGTCTTTCCGTTTCTACGAAACCTAGTAACTCAGTTTTGAAGTTATCTGAATAAAGCTTTGTAAACAGTCTTCTATAGGCTAGGAGCAATCTGAAATTAGAAAAAAAATAAACTATAGCCAGATTTAAACATATTTTCAGATAATTGAAGACATGGCTGTATTGCTCTATTTCGGTTTTAATTGTATTATTATTATTACTGTATCATAGAGATGCCATAGGAACGTTTAAGAAAGACTTAAGGTAACTCTATTATAAAAAGTAATCTACCTAATTTCAACACATCTCCTCAATGTTCTCATTATACCCTTGCAGGGTATTATAATTTTAGTCAGAAGTTTGCAACGCAGTGAAGGAGACATTTCCGACCCTATAAAGTATATATATTCTTGATCAGCATCAACAGCCGAGTTGATCTAGCCATGTCCGTCTGTCCGTCTGTTCGTCTGTCCGTCTGTCCGTCCGTCCGTTTCTACGCAAACTAGTCCCTCAGTTTTGAAGCTATCTGAATGAAACTTTGCAGATAGTCTTCTATATGCTCTCACTACTATATAAGTCGGAACCGGCCGGATCGGACGACTATATCATATAGCTGCCATAGGAACGATCGGTAAATTTTTATGAAAAAAATTATAACTTAGCCAGTTTTTAATATATTTGCATATAATTTCAGATCTGATCAATTGGTATTATTTTAGAATTTCGGTTTTAATTTTATCAAAATCGGACAACTATACCATATAGCTGCCATAGAACCGATCGGAAAATGTTGAGAAAAATATCTAACTAGGCAAATTTTCCGCATATTTTCATAAAATTTGAGACATGGCCATTTTGTATTATTTCAGAATTTCGGTTTTAATTTTATCAAAATCGGACCACTATATCATATAGCTGCCATAGGAATATATATATCTGTTTGCCTTTGTTGCTTG
The DNA here is from genome assembly GCA_008042675.1 of Drosophila seguyi. NCBI lineage: Eukaryota > Metazoa > Arthropoda > Insecta > Diptera > Drosophilidae > Drosophila > Drosophila seguyi. The sequence goes on from VNJU01000618.1 coordinate 5,976, forward strand.
CAACATTTTTCGCCAGCAATATTCTGCATTGGCAACATTTATTTAATGACAGTACCCGAAAAAGCGAAAAAATCAGAACATTTTTCTTCTTCTTCATCTTCTTCTTCTTCTAATTACTGCAACGGTATTTAAACTTCGAAACGCCGAAGTTAGCTTCCTTTCTTGTTTTCATTTAATTTCAAAAAAACAACAATTTACATGATGTTCTTTGTGTTTTGTGTTTTTTTATTAACCATTACAATACAATGGATCTTGTTGTGCCAGTACACACTATGTAATAGCAGTACTAGCATATGGTAAAAGAGCAGTATCAGTGGTACGATTAAGAGCATACCTTTTGCTTCCGTAAATGTATTAACCTTCAAGCTAGCCTTCTTCTATATAATTTATTTATTCAATTTTAAAAGGACAATTACATCAAAACAAAAATGATTTTTTTTGCAGTACAAGAACTTAAAAATGACAATGGAACAGGAATAATAAATTCTGGACATTATCAAATCGGTTGAAATGTACGGATTTAATTCCTCTTATTTAAGGGGGGATATACATGTAGAAGCTTTAAAAAATGTGATTTTTACACATTAAATACCAGGAGAATGAAAAAAAGCTAGTCAGGTTTGTCCTGCGTATATTTAAAGGCATCTTTTGGCTATACAAACAAATTTTTGAACATAAAAGAAACTCAAAATGGGGGAAATATGGCCGATCCCTTTGACAGCGTCGGCTGAGATGAAGTTTGCGGCCGTCAACCTCGTGTGTTCATTTTTCATATAAAAAAAAAAGGATTCTTTTTCGTGAATCAGTTTTGACGATTTTGAAAAATTAGAATTTCTAGCCATGCGTTCGTGAAATAATGTCATTTTTAAACATTTTTTTGACATAATAATAAGTAAAAAGCAAAAACGAAATTTTTTATGGAATATTGCTCTGTCACGCACTTGAATATCGAATGCTTTAAACAAAAAAGTTTACATTAAGTGAATTGATTGAATTGTTTTCCCGTAAAACTAACGGCCGGCTTAAAAAACATGATTTTGAGAAAACGAGCTCCAAAGTTTTTCTACAAAAGGAAACATTTTCCATTCAACTCACCGGTCACGATTGTCACTAATCTTGGAAAAGAATAATATGCGATTCCCGGGCCGTATATTAGTCATCGGATTCTTCGTAAAATTTGTTTTCCACGACTCGTGCCTGCTTTTTAGCAGCCTCCTTCGTGGAACAACTGCAGCGTTCCTTCGCACGCTTCACTCGATGTTTGTCCACTTGATCCACAACGCTTTGCACTGTTGCCCAATCTTCAGTTCCAGTAAATCCATCGTCGGTAAAAAGTCGGTGTAGCCCTCGTTGAAAATTCCAGTGGCGAGAAATGCTGCAATATCCAAAATATCCCCGAATTCAAATGTTTAGGGGTCAAGCGCCAAACTGTGGCGTTAAATGATTCATTCTACGTTTTGACTACGTTTGTCACCTTTATGACGATTCATAACGTATTTCGTGAAAGAGAATAGGCGAAAAAAAACACAATAGGAGCAAGAGACACCTGCGAGGCCTTGAGTGCGCTCGGCGCTTGTTGAAGGGAGGCATGCATTTTCGACTATAACTTAGTCATTTTGTCGAATTTTGACTTGAAACTTGGACCAGACATTCTTAAGATATCAAACTTTAAGAAAAAAATATTCAAATAAAATCGATTTCTTGGAAGTGCTACATGTATATCCCCCCTTAAAATAACGCAATGGTCGTTTATGCATGCAAATACTCTATAAAAAATAATGTTCAAGTGACACTATATTTATAATCAAAATGTTTCCAGTAATAGCTGAGAGGAGACTGGTATAAATTGATAACATTTTTGTTCCTATTTTAGTGGAATGATATATTCGAAATAGTACTCAGATTTTTAAGTGAAAATATTTTCACATTCAGATTTTGATTTTTGGCTCCGGTGCAAAGTAGGACGACGACGTAGAAGCTGATGGGAGGGGCGCCGCAGCGGCATGTGCCTGATCCTGATTGTAATCGTCTCCGTATTCGCTGACGTGGCGACTTCTTTCAGCTTTTGCCAAGCGCTGCCGGCAGTTTCGCAGGTCTTAAGATTACCCTAATGCGTCTGCTTACAGCACTTACTTACTTAGCTTTATTATACCTAGATCCTTCTGATCGAGTCCGTACCATACTCCGTCGTCTCCATCTGGCCGCTGTCCCTGGAACACTCTCCAGACCTCTGAAGGGATCAGCACACTGGGCATTTGGATCATCCAGGTGTCATAATTTCCTGTGTCCAGTTTATCTATCTGATACATGGTGGTCACAATGACCGAATATATATTCCGCGTAACTACCGTTATCCCTGATGAGGTGAGAATCCCGCCAGTGAAATAAATAATAATGAATTTGATTTAAATGTTTAAATGCTGTTTTTTGATCGCGACTCTGCGCGGCGATATGCTCGCATTAGCTTTCTTTTAATTTTAATTTGATCAAATTGGATTACAATTGGAGTAAGCTGCATGGGTATACATACGTCGAGGTGCCGAAGTTAGCTTCATTTCTTGTTATACCCTTGCAGATTATTATAATTTTACTTAGAAGCTTGAAAGCAGTGAAGGAGAACTTTTCGGACCCTATAAAGTATATATATTCTTAATCACCGTCAACAGCCGAGTCGATCTAGCCATGTTCGTCTGTGCGTCTGTCCGTCTGTCCGTCTGTGCGTCTGTCCGTCTGTCCGTCTGTCCGTCTGTCCGTCTGTCCGTCTGTCCGTCTGTCCGTCTGTCCGTCTGTCCATCTGTCCATCTGTCCGTCCGACCGTCCGTCCGTCTATCCGTTTCTACGCAAACTAGTCCCTCAGTTTTAAAGCTATCTGAATGAAACCTTGCAGATACTCTTCTTCATGCTTTCACTACTATATAAGTCAAAACGGGCCGGCTCGAACGACTATATCATATAGCTGCAATAGGAACGATCGGTAAATTTTAATGAAACAAATTATAGCTTAGCCAATTTTTAACATAATTGCGTAAAATTTAAGATTTGTCCATTATTTATTATTCTAGAATTTCGGTTTTGATTGTATCAAAATCGGACAACTATATCATATAGCTGCCATAGGAGCGATCGGACAATTTTGAGGAAAAAATCTAACTTAGCCAATTTTGGAACACATTTTCATAATATTTAAGATTTGACCATTTTGTATTATTCCAGGATTCCGGTTTTAATTTTATCAAAATCGGACAACTATATCATATAGCGGCCATTAGAATTCATTTATTTTGAAAGCAAAAGCACAGCTGTTTGGCTTTGTTGCTCGCAACATTTAGTTCGTTTGCAAAATTTTTCGCTAGCAACATTCTTCGCTGGCAACATTTTTTCTTTCGTAACATTTATTTTATGTCATTACCCGAGAATGCGAAAAAGTCAGAACATTCTTCTTTTTCTACTTACTGCAAGGGTATTTAAACTTCGGCATGCCGAAGTTAGCTTCCTTTCCTGTTTGTAAATAAATTTAAATGTGTATTACAGAATGCTTAGCCCGGAGTGCCAGATGTTGTTCTTTTCTGCAACCTATGATAAAGAAGTAATGGACTTTGCCCGTCTCATTGTAAGCGAACCAACTATAATAAGGTATTAATTATTTCTTTAATATTGTACTACATTAAAATTAAGCAAAAGCTTAATTCTATACCAAAAGTTGCCAAGTATAGTGACAGCAAGCTACATTAAAATAAAAAAGTATTTTTTTTCATTAGAAAAAACAGATTAGAAGTGGTCATGCCGTGTTAAAGAATTATTTTTTTAACTGATTTTTGGAAATTTGTTTCTTTTGTCGCATAAAAGAACTTTGGTTTTTAATAACAAACGCACGAACAATATCACTGCGTACTGCTTTAATCTTGCGATGAAATACACTAAAAAAAAAATGGTCCGATGTCTATCACGACTCAGAAAAACTGGATAATATGAAAAAAAATATATATACATATGTGTAACTCAATCTACGTGAGCTTTTCATAGCCATAGCATGTGCTAAAAATGCTAATTAACTATCTGATATCATAATATCCGGTTCAGAAAAGAATGGTTTCCAGATCATATCGGTTTCTTTACAAAAAAAAATATAGAAAAGGAATACGAGGAGGTGCTACTGGCGTGCTGCCAAATTGTTTGCTTGTTTGCGTACTAGGTGGGTTAGTATTAATGTTTTTAGTTTGGAAAGACTGTCTACGTTTGAAATTATTGTGTACAAATCCTTATAGTTTGCACATAATACTCTAAGGGGTTCATGCAATTCAAAAGACATTCTACAGTGGGTCAACATTAAGAGAATATAGGACCTAGTATTTCTACTCGGTACGTGAAAGTTAGGCTGACTCAACAAGTCAGCACTTTCCAAGTCACCGTGGATAAGATTTTAAATAAAGGTAATGCCAAGCATGGTTCATCGGTTAGATAAATATGGTAAGTTAATAAGGAGGAGTCTACTAGAATAGGTTTAAGCCGCGTAAAGCGAAAAGTAAACATTTGTTTGAACCGACTCAATGCGATTACTGAGGGCTCCAAACGCAAGATTCATATTCTAAGATAGAACGACCTAAAGAAATATATAGAGGTTTTGTAACGTAAGAGTCTTTGAATTCTTTCGACCAACGTTTAATGAATCCAAGCACACCTCTGGCTTTATTCACCATGTATGAAATATGATCAATAAAGTTAAGTTTAGGATCCAGGCGGACACCCAAATCATCAACTAAAGCGATTATTTCTAAAGAGCAGCAGTTTAGCGTGTAAGTCGCAAGCTTGGGAGCAACACGAGAGAATGTCACAAGCTTGCATTTAGAGCCGTTAATGTTTAATAAGTTTTCGCTGCACCATTTATGAAAATGATAAAGATCGGTCTCTAATCAGACTTTAAAACTTTAAAACTTTATCTCTTTCTTTTATTTTAATATCTGATATCCTATTGTCATATCCTATATTTTGTCTTATTTTATTATCTAACATTATACTAAGAGGGTCCTTATACGCGTTTTCTAATCGAAATTTAACCTCCTTAGAGTAGTCATCTATATTGTATATTGGGTCTATTCTATCCTATTAAAATGTATTGGGAAGTTACTTGGCTTACCAAGTTTTCCAAGCTTACTAGTTCATATGGACAGTAGTTATGGGTTACTGATGGTGTAGTGTTAAAACAATACACAAAATAATGTAACCATATGTCCCAATCAGTTTTGTCAACTGAGATATATGAACGAATGTACTCGTTGAGGGTTCTGTGACTTCTTTCAACGGTACCCAACGTCTGGTGATGATGTGCAGTAGACGTTATGTTGTCTATTTTCATATATTTGCACAAGTCATTGATAATCGAATTTTTATATTCTGTTCGCATGTCCGTAATGAACGTCTTCATTGGACCGTACTTCAGAATAAAATTTTTAAAAATTTCTTTAGCGACAGTATTTGCACTTTTATTTGCAATTGGTCTGGCAACTAAATATTTTGTTAGGTCATAGATTAAAGTGACTTCGTATTCATTGCCATACTCAGATTTGGGTAGTGGACCAATAGTGTCCACTATCACTCTGTCGAAAGCTTTAGTTGGTATGTCGGTTTGTGTGCGTCGTTGTTTTCGACGTTATTCATTTCTGACTTCTACGTATGTACTAATTGACATCACTTGTCATGTTTTTCCAATAGTAGTGTCTTTTTATTTTGGCAAATGTCTTTGTAATTCCTGTATGACCACCTTGTAAGGAATCGTCTTGATTTTTAAACAGAATCGCTTCTTAATCTTTTTTATTATAATCAGGGTCACCGGCTTGAGTAGCGCTACTCTTAATTTGTTTAATATATTATTGCCCGTTTTAATAAAAGATTTTACTGAAGTTAAATCAAAGTTTTTTTCGCTCGGTGCCATTTTGAGTTGGCGGATCATTAGTATACCGGCTTGCGTTTCAAGCCTTTGGAAGAACTGACCTAAGTCCAGAATTCCATTGGTGTACAGATCGCTAACATCAGTGAAGTCAAATTCTTCTAATTCTAGCCGCATTCGGGTTAGTTTAGAGCTGGGATTTACCATTGAAAACAGATTCGTGAGTGGTCTGTGCCATAAATATATGGTCTGAAGTGCAATATTGCCCAAGGAATTGCTGCTAGCTCTTGTTCTGTGGTACTCTTGTTACTTTCACCTTTTGTAAAGACTCTTGATGCATATGCAACTGGAAGTTGGAGTTCATTGTGGCTTTGAGTTAAAACCGCTCCAGACGCAAGTTTGCTTGCATCCGTGATTATGCAAAATTCTTTGCTAAAATCTGGATATTGTAACAGAGTTGGCTTTATTAGGTACTCGAATGCATTTTGGCATTCAATTGACCATTCAAAAAGAAAGTTCTATTTACATAATCTTATTATGTGCCGTGAATAGTCGGCACCATTCCTTATAAAACGTCGGTAAAATTTGCAGAATTCAATGAATCTTTTAGCGCTGTCCGCATCATGCGGGACTGGATAATTTTGGATTACGTCATATTTCTGTATCGATGGCTTCTGTACATTTGTGACCTATAAAAGTCCATTCACGCACAATAAATTAACATTTTTCGGGATGTAATTTTAAGTTATTTTTTCTGCACAGTTTAAACACGTCAGTTAAATTTTAAATCATATCGATGAGCCATCGCTCGTTGAAAACGACGTTATATCTCTTGAATTTTTATCAAGTTAAATTTGGTGAAAACCTGACATCAAATAAGACACGAAAAATATTTTGCTCTGCCAAGTTGATCTAGTATATGTATCTTCGATTCTTGGAAGAGGAAGCTTATCAGCCAAAAGTTTTTTTTTATTAATTTGACAATAGTCAATTAATAATCGCCATTTTTTGTCAACTGAGCCCGGAAGGTCTTTTTTCGAAACAAACAACAATCGAATATTATAATCTGATAGCGATGGTTCGACTATGCGATCCGTAATCAGTTTCCCTACTTGCTTCTGGATCTCTTCCAGATGGCTATGTGGACTTCTATAGTTTTTAATATACACCGGTTCAGTGTCTTTCAGCCTCAATTTTTATTTATAAAAGTTGTAAGTTGTGATGGGCTCTGTTTCAAGACCAAGCACATCACTATACGTGGTGCATAATTCCAGTAGTTCTGTTTTGAACTGAGGTGGAAAATTCTTAGTTAGTTGAGCTAGGACAGTTTTTTCCCTATGGCTTGTAGGAGTTTGAACTATTTCATAGTTCGAAAGTGATTCATATTGCAAGTTGTTGATATTAATCAATTGGTCGGTACTGGTTGTATTCATTAGACGGACAAATGAATTTGATGCTGTTGCAATTGTCTTTGCCACATAAATGCCTGTTTGAATTTCCTGATTAGGAATCAATATGCTTTCCTCATTCGAGGTTAGCTCTATTTTTCGGACGACTTGCGTTCTTGCTGGTAAATATATTGAATTGTTACCAGAGTTAAACTGTATGGGAACATTGATTGGAAACTGTAAGTTAGATGGTCTCAATGTAAACCAATCCTCTAACTCCTGAACTACCTGGCCTGTCACTTCCAGTTGGTTCTCCGCTGTCCCAAAACAATCGATGGCTTCGGTGGCAATTTTAAGCTGCCCCGTACCGTCAAATCCCACGCAGATCTCTGGGCTGATTCTGTGCTGTGTCTGTGATAGATTTTCTGTTTCGATCATCTCGACTATCTCCGCCAGTTTAAGGAACTCGGGAAGTGTTTTAAACCCCGATCTTCTCGTATACAACTTAATATCTCTCCTTGAATTTAAGTATATACGGTCTAAATTCTCCTTGCTTGAACACTCCACGAACCTCATCATGTCCATTAGGTCCATTGCGTATGTTCTTGCCTATTCCGCCTCTCCTTGTTTTCGTTGCGCGATCTGCTTTTTGAGTTGATTCTGATAACTTTGCGGTAAGAAGTAATCCACCAGCTCTTCCGTAAGCCTCGCCCAGCTGTCTATATTGGTCGGAGTGGAATTCCACCAATCGATCGCGGCGTCGTCTAAAATGAACGGCATCGTTTGTACCAATTGGTCATATCCCGTCGCCCAATCTTCAATTTTCCTTATAAACTCCAGTGGATTGGTTGTTCCATGGTACCGTATTCCCCAGCTTCGTGTCCGGTCCAGGATCTCCACGTTTATCTTTCCTTCCATCTTCGTGTACGTTCGCACTGCTGCAGTTTAGCTCCAGAACTTTTCGGTTGACCGAATCCGTGTGTTCGCTGGGCAACTTCATATCTCCTTTATCCGCTTACTTTCTTAGTCAGCTCATGGCCTACCGCGGCCAGTCCTCTGCAACCACTTCAACCTGTCTCGGGCGCCACTGTGACGATCTGTCAGTGCTCGGGTGGCTCAAGGATGGCCAGGATTCGTCTCAGGAATTTATATTTGGTTCAGGTGGGGTTGCTGTAAGAGATTCCGACCCGGGTCCCAGAGGAGAGGACGAGAGAATTACAAAGTAATTAAATATCGGGTCTTTATTGCTAGTTACAAATATCTGTTTTACAGTCGTTCGAGGTGTCTACTGTCTTCGTAGCGATTCCGGGGTTCGTTCGGCTCCGCTGTCGTCCTTTCCCGCTGCTCGCAGTACCGCGTCTCCGAACGAGTAAGGATTAACGCCGGAATCCCGAGATGGCAGCTCCACAATCTTCCGGTCCCCCGGTTGTGCGTTCTCCGACGTCTGGGAACGGGAACAAAGAGATGCGGCTGTTGTGGCCTCCCGGTTAGTGGGGAAGGGGAGAGTTGAGAGGCCGATCCGGTCTACCAAATGGGAACAGTTTGAGAGGCCGATCAGGTCTTCCAATTACTCAGAATGGTTTGAGAGGCCGATCAGGTCTACCCACAGTGAGAAGAGTTTTAGAGGCCGATCAGGTCTTCTAATTACTCGCCGAACTGAATGAGCTCTGGATGGCTGGGGTCCGCTTTATATAGCGGTTCGGCGTGGTGTAGTGTGCCCGCATCTTCCAACGGCTTTTAGCCACCTTTAGTGTGCCCGCTCCACTTTTGCCGGTGTGACCCTCCATTTCCCATCCTGGCGCGAGCGCGTGGGGATTTGAATTTAAAATGGGCTTGTGTTTTTTCACGACTTAGAGTTTATATATATTTGTTGTGTATGACTTCATTTCTTTCTCTTTCTATCTACATATATATATATATATATTTATTTATTTTTTATGTTTGTGCGCACTATGCGTCACAAATCTAATACGCAATTTAATCGTTTTATGAAATCTAAACCTATAATCCCATCGCTTGGTAGTGGTAAATTGACCAAGTGAAACTTGTGCGAGATTATATAATTTCCTGCCTGTAGCTCTACTTACTATGTTATCCCTGTTGATATCATGAATGACATCGGAATCTGTTTTTTGTAAGGATGTATCTACACCTGTGTCTATTAAAAATGTGAGCTTTTTGCAAGTTGCTACATTTGTTAATGTTATGAACATATTGAGACTGAGGTTCACTTTATTAACTTTGGCATATATTAGGTTCTTGCACCTAAAGGTCACTGCCGGGTTGCTTTGAACAACTCGGATTTGTCCGTTATTGGTATTATTGTTGGAGTTGCCTCTTTGGCCTCCTCGATAATGACCTCGGTTTGCTACATTATTATAATATAGTACGGCATTTAAATGCCCAGTTGCGTCAGAAAAACTGTTCACAAAATTGGAAATGGCATCGTTCATGTTGTTGAACGTGCCTGCCTGCATGATAAGATTTACCTCATCTATAGAGCAGTTTTTGGTCATTGCCTTTACAGCGTGTGTTACACTGTGTTTGGCTGCCAATTCTTGGGGTAGCCCATCATTAATATAGGCTCCCTCTAGAGCTTTAGTTAACAGCTCCACCTCTTGGGTGTAAATATACGCTGTTTTGCTCTTTTGTTGTAGGTTTAGCAATTTTGCTGCTAATACCATCTTGATTCATCTTTTACAGCGGCCTGAAGCTTGTTTATGATTTCGATTATAGTTGTCTCACAGTTTATTAGGTTTCTGGAAGACCCTTTATAATTGACACGGCCAGTTGCTCATGTTCACCTTTTATGGTGTCGACTATATTGAGAGCATCCAAAAAACTTCTCAAGTTTTCCGCTTTACCATCAAAAACTGGTATAAGCTTTGATGCTGTGTTTATAAATTCAATACTAGTCTGAGCCATTGTTTAATTTATATTTGGCCTTGCAATTTCGACATCAATGCTTTCTGGCTTTTCAGTCACGCTAATAGTTTCTTCCGAATCTTTAACGTCCATTGATTGCAACACAGATGGATCAAATGATGCAGGTGTACTTAGTATAGACGGGCAAAACAGTTGCAATTTATGGCTATCTGAAACACTAATCAGTTGTTCACGCTAGCGTCTTAAGATGTCTGACGATTGCACCCAGTTTAAGCTGCTGAGTCTGTTTTTGTTGTCTGAGACCAATTCACGGATTTTATTGTATTTTTCAATAAGTATCTCAACGTGTTTTATCTTGGTCTGATTTGATATTGCAGCGCTTTTATTTAAGCACTTAAAGGATTTATCAAATTCTATTCGTATGTCTTTTATTTCCGAGAGCAGTCTGGACCATTCCATTTGACAATGTCATACGAGATCGCACCTTTACAGTTTTTATTCCTGATTGAGTTAGGACTTGCGGGTTTGTGTTTTGGAGTCGTGATGTAAGGAAATCAAGCTCGCATTGCAATTCTTGGGCTACTACCCACGCGGGAGGTGGTGTATTTGAATACACCACCTTAAGTGCGCTACTCTTTTTTTATTTTATTCTTTACACCTCCGCGTTTACCCATCACGTCACTTTAATTGTTATGTAAAAAAAAATCATAAGGATTCCGTAGACGAAAAGGTTCCATGCAAATGTGTATAATTATAATTTTTTTTGTTAACAGAAAAAAAAGTAATTTCAAAAATTTATGTATGTACTAGTATGTATTGCAGGGTATTATAATTTTAGTCAGAAGTTTGCAACGCAGTGAAGGAGACATTTCCGACCCTATAAAGTATATATATTCTTGATCAGCATCAACAGCCGAGTCGATCTAGCCATGTCCGTATGTCAGTCTGTCCGTCTATCCGTCTGTCCGTCTGTCCGTCTATCCGTCCGTCCGTTGCTACGCAAACTAGTCCCTCAGTTTTGAAGCTATCTAAATGAAACTTTGCAGATAGTCTTCTATATGATCTCACTACTATATAAGTCGGAACCGGCCGGATCGGTAAATTTGAATGAAAAAAAAAATCAGGCAATTTTTTAGATATTTACAAAAAATGTTGGATCTGACCATTTGGAATTATTTTAGAATTTCGGTTTTAATTTTATCAAAATCGGACAACTATACCATATAGCTCCATAGGACCGATCGGAAATTATTTAGATAAAAAACTAAGCCAATTTTCCACATATTTTCATGAAATTTGAGAGATGGCCATTTTGTATTATTCCAGATTTCGGTTTTAATTTTATTAAAATCGGACCACTATATCATATAACTGCCATAGGAATATATATATCTGTTTGGCTTTGTTGCTTGCAACATTTTTCTCCAGCAACATTCTGCACTGGCAACATTTATTTTATGACAGTACCCGAGAAAGCAAACAAAGACAGAACATTTTTCTTTTTCTTCTTCTAATTACTGCAAGGGTATTTAAACTTCGGCATGTCGAAGTTAGCTTCCTTTCTTGTTGAATAGTAAAGAACACAGAATCACTGACCACTTGCCAAAAATTTGGGCTTAGTAGGAAAGATTTTACTGTGAAAACTTTAACCCTCTACCGCATACAGAGCCATATATGGTTTCTCACTTTCAAAAATTTGTTTAGTGATAAAACGGTACATATCCTTGTGAGGACCCGATCCGGGCCTCACAATGTAGGTATATATAGTAATTAGTGTATATATGTAAATAATTAGTTTAAGTTGGGATTTAGGGTATATTAATAGGTTAGTAGTAAGTTAGTATTTAATTAGTAGGAGTAAGCATAGACATAGGGAGATAACAAGACCCACGAAGGGCATCTGTACATAGCTTAGACTTAGGCCTCATGGATAGGAGCAGCAGTTAGGCACACGCACACACACCACCGACNTAGTTTAGACTTAGGGAAACGACAAGACCCACGAAGGGCATCTGTACATAGCTTAGACTTAGGCCTCATGGATAGGAGCAGCAGTTAGGCACACGCACACACACCACCGACCCAGCACCCATGCCGATCCCCAACCACGCAGCCGCATAGCAACAGCCGCCGCCTAGCAACAGGGACCAGAAGTACAGTCGGCGACAAAAGCCCGCTTGGCAACAGCGGTAATATCACCCGGATCGCAACATTTCGGCAGAGCCAACGCATATCGGCAGAGCCGACATACCGGCAGAGCCCAACATTCGGCAGAGCCAATACCGTCGGCAGAGCCAATACCGTCGGCAGAGCCGACATACCGGCAGAGCCCAGCACGCACCGGCAGAGTCAACGCATACCGGCAGAGCCAACGGCAGAGCCATCACACCGGCAGAGCCACCGGCAGAGCCGAACACCGGCAGAGCCAACACACCGGCTGAGACAACCCACCGGCAGAGTCAACGCATACCGGCAGAGCCAACACACCGGCAGAGCCACCGCCAGAGCCGAACACACACGGCAGAGCCAACACACCGGCAGAGCAGCAGGACCCAATCACGGCCGAGCAGAAAGCTACGCAGCCACAGGGCCGAGAGGGCTGATAGAGGAGAGAACGAGAGCGCACGGCCGATCGCGAGCAGCGCTCACCCCAGCCGAAGCCGACGCTGCCACGTAAGCACGCGAAAACTTCGTGTCGGCAGAGACGAGAACGCCGAGGGACGAGCGGCAGAGAAAAGCTGCGAGCAGCAACTCTTTTGAGCAGCACGAGGAGTTAGTTTTCGACCGCCAAACGGAGTAGTTGATTTTCTCGAACCAGCAAGCGGAGCGGAGTTATTTTCGACGACGGAGTGCGGAGCAACCCCGAGGATCGCCACGCGGGATTCGGACACGTGGGTGGCCACCAAGATGGATAGGCTGGCCCCCACACTGGAGGAGTAATCGGGTGAGCTGGGCCTCGGGCCAACCCCTGCGTGGGGATCACCGGTGAGTGCGAGTTAGGGACAAAAGATTAGGGTAGTTAAGTTGGCGCAATTCAATAAAATGTACGACTAGAAATTATAATGAAAAAGACAGTTGCGCCTCATTCAAACTTCCCCGCTTCCCCTCCTCCTTCGGGCTCTACATTCGGCATCGGGGCCAAGGATGTGCGCGGCTTCCGGGTGACGGGGCCGCAAACACCAGCGCCCCAAATGTCGTGCCTTCCCCTCCCCCAACCCGGGGGGCGGTTTCCGGCTGACGGGACTACCCATCTGAGGGAGTACTCCGGGCTTGCGGGGCGGTACACGGGTGACGTGGCCGCGACGCAGCCCAGAGGCGGTCCTCCTCCCCTCTCCTTTTCCCCGGCCCGGCGGCCAAGGCGGGGCGGTGCCCGGGTGACGGGGCCGTACTCCACGGGGGGACTTCCGGGCCCAAGGGGCGGTGCACGGGTTAAAAGTTAAAAGTTATTCTTCTTTGCACTATTTGCAGAACTTTTCCATGTTGCCTTCTCTCTCTGTATTTGAAAATTAATTTTCTCTATTAAAAAACACCATTAGCGCTTGAAACAATTTTTTTTTCGAAAAGAATACAAAGTTTTCTTTAATAATTAATATAGTTTGACTATTCGGTAAGCATTATAAATATATGCAGCAACGTGTACATATATGTATGTTATACAAAGTAAATAGAAATCGAGTCTCCTAAGGCAGTTGATGTGTACCATATGGGTGGCGATGATTTACTTGATTCTTTACTGGGACTTTATAGAATTCAATTGCGTTTAAGAAAATGGTATAAAAAAATATTTTTCCACATGATTGATATGTGCGTGGTTAATTCGTGGATTTTATATCGTCGTAAGTCAGATCAATATATGCCACTGTTCGACTTTAAGCTTTCTATAACTGAGCACCTGTGCAAGGCAGGAAAAATAAAGAAGCGCTGGCGTCCTGGGATGACTCCAACTGCATCGCCGACTACAAGCAGGGAAGGTACTTGTTCTACCAGCAAGCGAACGAGGCACCAGAATTTTCCCTTAAATTCTGTTCGAGAGGACAAAATTGGACATTTTTCCACTTGGAAAAAGAATAGGCAACTCTGCCAAAACGATTGTTCTTTTCGATCATACACTTTTTGCGAGAAATGCAATGTATTTTTATGTTATAATGAGAAAAGAAACTGTTTTGCCAACTTTCACATGATTGCATAGAAAGCTATATATGGCAAATTTTAATACACGGTAAATGCATAAGAAGCCATATATGTCTTCATTTTTTTTCCCCCAAAATATGTCCCAAAAAAAAAAAAAAAATCCAAATATATGTTATTTTCACCTAAATTAAACAATATTTACATAAAAAAAATTTGTTCTTCAATATTTCTATGCTCATGCAGTAGAGGGTTAAAACAAGGAAGAGCGATAGAAAAACATGTCCAACTCGAAGCAAGCTTTAAGCTTCAATGTAGGAAAAAGTAATATAAATGGCCTACCATTGACTGATAGCTTCACACAAAGAATTTTAACATCGTTGCACTCCAAGAAAGTTATTAATTCAGACGCGAGACTGGAGTCAATCGCTTTGAGGACACCACCTTCACGTCTGATAGGCTGATCCAGCCGATATATCGTGAACACAGCTGGAAAATCTTCGGAGCTCAGAAACTCCGGCTTTAACGAGGTTTTTGCGAACACAATAACCTGGGACGCAAACGAAAGACTATCAGACTACAATTTGGGAAGCTTACTACGTAAACCTCTTTTATTCTGATAGATAGAGAGGAAATTTGTTGGTTTTTTGGGGTGAGATTGGAAGTCATAGAGGGTGCAGAGTTTTAATCGGGCCTAGGAAGAGAGAATTCCTACGGGCCGCCTTTTCTGTTTCCTCGCTCTATACTCTTTGACAACCACATACTCTTGCCAGAAATTGCTAGAGCATATATGTAGTGTCAAGGGTTAATTTGGGGCGTTTATTTTAAACGAAATAACGAAATAGCGAAAGAAAATTGACATTTTTCCACCTTTATTTTTTCGGCTCTAGCTTTCCCTTGGATAAGGGCAATTACATCTTTCGATGTCTGAGTAGGGGAGAGCCGCGAAACAAAAATCTGTTTCGTGGGTGGGACAGCTATAAGGGCTTAGGACGCTACAGACTGCATGTCTGCCTTGCCAGTATTGGCCGGTAGTCCGGGCCTGAGGGGTCAATATTTATACGGTCACACCCGCAACACATTCGGATGCCGAATCTTGTTTGCTACTCGACCTAAAAACTCTTAGAATTGGTTTTGAGGTCGAGACCTGGGTTGGCAGCTGTTGAGAGTCTGCAGCTGGAGGTTGGGATACGCCTAGATCCCTTATTAATATTACTAAGGCCTTGTTGTTCGTTTCATATATGGCCTTCATGCCCTGGCCCCCAGCCCACCGTTAAGGTGTTTTTGGAGGCAAGGGCATTATCCGTTATCCGTTATCCAGTTTTGATCCATCAGTGTACCATGTTTCCACTGGGCAGAGATATTTTTTTTGTTTTACATTTATTCCTAGTGTACATTCCATTCCCTAAGATGCCCAGTAAGATCACCGCTTTTTATGTTATTGATGTTTAGAAGGCGAAGTGCTTCAGGCAGCCCTCCTTTTTCTGGGTAATTGGTAAAGCGGGTATGCCAGTTATGACTCCCAGTGCTGCAGTGGGACATGTCCGCATGGCTCCAGTGATGCCAATGCAAAGCAGTCGTTGTAGTTTAGTGAGTGCAGCCCCAGCAGTCTTCTGGGTAGATTTCGTCCACCAAGCAAGCGATGCATAGATTAGGATCGGTTTTACCACAGTGTTAAAAGACCAGTAGATCATTTTGGGACTTAGGCCCCATGTCCTAGCGAAAAGCCTGTTGCAAGCAAAGTGTGCTCGAGTGGCTTTGTTTATGGTCTTTTCCAGGTGTGCATTCCAATTGAGCTTGGAGTCGAGTGTGACTCCCAAGTAGTTAGCCTCAACCGAAAAGTCAATGATGGACCCATTTAGGAATGGTTTTGTTAGGGAAAGAGACCTTTTCTTTGTAAATGGGACTAAAACTGTTTTTTGACGGGTTTATAAAGTCCCTTATCCTGACACCATCTGTTGGCTATACTAAGGGCTTGCTGCATGCTGTCCGAGATGGTTTGCTCATCCCAGCCCACTATATAGATGACTAGATCATCAGCGTAGCCTTGAGTGAGTAGCTCGTCGATGACCAGAGTCCACAGAAGAGGGAAAAGTACTCCCCCTTGAGGGCACCCCCTTGTGGCTGTGATTGAGGTCATGGTTCCTCCAAGGGGAACAGTGATGATTCTGGATTTAGGCATTTCCAGGATCCACCCGATAATGGGTGTGGAGACATTTTTGCGTACAAGAGAGGCACGAATAGCCTCGTATGACGTATTGTCAAAAGCTCCTGAGATGTCTAAAAAGGCACCTAGTGCTATCTGTTGCGCCAATGGCCTTTTCAATGGTTGTTGTTAGGCAATGAATGACAGTCTCAGTTGATTTACCAGCTTGATACGCATATTGTGTATTTGTGAAGCGGAAGATGAGATTCACCTCCCTAATGTGCTGGTCAATTATCTTCTCCAAAGTTTTAAGGAGGAAGGAGCTAAGAATAATTTGTATATTAGTCTTAGGCAATTGGGAGTCTTTCTTTCCTGCCTTAGGGACAAACACAACTTTCACTTTAGCCTATTCGCTTGGTATGTGTTCACACAAGAGACTAGCTCGAAATAGACGGACCAGGGAAAGTGCGATTAGGTGCAGTCCCCGATGTAGCAAGCATGGATAAATGCCATCTGGTCCAGGTAATTTGTATGGGCTGAAGTTCTCTACTGCCCATTGTACGCTATTTTGATGAAACAGTCTATACGCAAGTTTCCAACGCGTTCTGAGTGACAGGGGGGTTCCCTTCCCTCAGTCCCATTGGAGTCTGCCGCCATAGCCACGCGCAGGTGTGGGCACTCACCAGTCCCAGAGAGGTATGTTGATGCCACGCTCTCAGAGATGGGTTGCTCCATAGCCACGCACCCAGAAAAATGAGTAGCCAGGAGTAGGCTGCTCTTCTTCTTTTGGTATGTTTGTGTCCCACCTGGCTTTTTAGCGTGCAGAGGCCGTTTGAGTAGTCCTGCAGAGGGCTTTTTGTAGCCTGACAGCTTCCGGGCCACGTGGCCTGTTTTAACCTTATTATAGAGCGTTATTCTTCGCTTTATTGAAAAGCCTTTGTTCCACCGAGGAACGGCCCTTCTGATCTTGCGATCCTTTTGCTCGCAGCTGGCGTAATATGCTGTTTAATGTTTCTATGAACCACGATAGCTCGTCTACGGATATTATCAGACGTATGGAGCAGTCTCTGGATTGCTCAAGCTCAAAATAAAAAAGATCCCAGTTTGTGTTTTTGGGATTTCTTGTACCTAGGCTGCATTGCAAGGCGCGTCCTATCTCAACCTCGAACCATACTTTTTCTATTACTTGCTTCAATTCTGCCATTAAAGTAGCCTTTTTTTTATTCTCTCTGCCATATGGGCCCAGAAGTTCTCGATTGGGTTGTTGTAGGGGCTGTTTTCTTATTAATCTTGAGACTTAATGACCAATTCTTCCTTAAAAATGTTTGTTAAGAAGCAGGTCAATATTAATGAAATAAGTTATATTATTGACAAAATTTCAAGTTCAAGTTCACCCTGAATCATTAAAATTGTTTTTCTTTTATATTTGGATATGCATCCCCATATCATAATGTAAGGTGAATGCGTTTACAGGGCAATTTTCCGAATATCGTTCGCCCATTTCATGGCGCACCATGCAAGACCCATCGGGACCAATAAGATTAAATTCGGACTCACCCGAAAATAGCACTCAAGACCATTCGGAATCACTTAAATTTTTTTTAGCCGAATTTCCGTCAACCTTATATTCAGGAGTGTTTTTTTGCACTGCATTTTTAAAGTGATCCTGCAGGCACGTTTTTATCATAATACGTTCTTCTTGTGCAGTGGGGGATTTTTCATCCCTGATACTTGCCACCCGTAAACTTTACCAGTATCGGGATGTCTTTTAAAAAATTGAGGCACCGAGCTTTCATTATATGTCAGAGCTGCTATTTTACGATTTGCTACATTTTGTTTATTTTTTCTCTAATAGTAAACTACTTTCTTTTAGGCATACTTTCACAGGTGTCTTTAGAAAAAATTCTAAAGAAAGCAATGTGAA
The DNA here is from genome assembly GCA_008042675.1 of Drosophila seguyi. Classification (NCBI taxonomy): domain Eukaryota; kingdom Metazoa; phylum Arthropoda; class Insecta; order Diptera; family Drosophilidae; genus Drosophila; species Drosophila seguyi. The sequence continues at coordinate 24,332 of VNJU01000618.1, forward strand.
TAACAGATCTCTTTAAAAAACGAATCTATATAAAAACACGTATGAAATCTAGCATGCCGAAGTTTAAATACCCTTGCAATAAGTAGAAGAAGAAGAAAAATGTTCTGACTTTTTCGCTAAATATTGCGAGCCAGAACAGATATATATATATATATATATATTCCTATTCCGAAATTCTGGAATAATATAAAATGGCCATGTCTCAAATTTTATAAAAATATGTGGAATTGGCTTAGTTAGATATTTTTTCTCAAAATTTTCCGATCGGTCGTATGGCAGCAATATGATATAGTTGTCTGATTTTAATAAAATTAAAACCGAAATTTCAAAATAATACCAAATCGTCAGATCTCAAATTGTATGCAAATATCTTAAAAATTGGCTGGTATAATTTTTTGCATAAAAATTTACCGATCGTTCCTATGGCAGCTTTATGATATAGTCGTCCGATCAGGCCGGTTCCGATTTAATAGAAGACTATCTGCAAAGTTTTATTTAGATAGCTTCAAAACTGAGAGACTAGTTTGCCTACAAACTGACAGAGGAACAGACGGACATGGCTAGATCGACACCGCTGTTGATGCTGATCAAGAATATATATTATTTATGGGGTCGGATATGTCTTCTTCAAACTTCTGCAAACTTCTGACTAAAATTATAACACCCTGGAAGGGTATAACTGCCACATTCTGTGGCAAAGCAAGTGCGCTGGTGTCTCCAATATCGTTAGTTCCCTGTGCTGCCGTGATACTTAAGCGGTGTTGGTATCCTTCTAACGTATCGATGTTACGTTATTTTTCAGAACAAAACATTGATGTATCGATACATTGAATTTTTTTAGCGTGTAGTTTTGAAAAATATATGTTACTCCATATCATATTATATCAAAACCAAAATAACCGAATGTGTTAAAGTTCTTTATTCGTCTATTCTCTTCATAGCGATTTCTCATGTTTTTGTTTTGCGCTCGGAATCTTGAGTAGTTTTTAAAACCACCGGGATCTTATTAAATTATTACTTAAGTTTTTAATTCACTTTTTTTCTGTGTTTAATTTGTGTTAATATAACTATGAGTTTTTGTGCTAAGACGGTTATCTGTTTTTTCTTTTTTTGTGTCTATCCCGCTTATTTTCTTTCTTAAGTTTCATAGGTGTTTAGCTGCAGTTAAGCGGTTCTAAGCTCTCTCTCCCTTAATTCCTTGTCGCTCTCACTTATCTGCACACCCGTGCAGACGGATCTGAACTTTTCACATTGGTCTAAGGGTTGTTGAAAATTGTTGTCCATGGTATTTAAAACTGTCATAGCTGTTCTGGCAGACCAGCCAAGTATTATTTTCTGGTTTAGCGATACGGTTGTACACCCTAAGTGGGTCACATTGCCTGGCCGTATCGCGAATGTAATTTCCAATAAAATGTGATTACACTACTGTTGCCAGTCCTGTAGAGAGGTTGAGAGTTAAATAAAATCCTTCATACGCCAGACCAGAAGTGGATTCATGGATTTTTTGATCAAAACAACCGGTGTTTTGTTTTAATCTTTGATTTGGTGATTAATAAAGATCCCGTTCACTTCGTGTGCATGCAGCTATTCTGATTTGTGTTTTTAATTGTTATTAATTTCACATTTTAGTTGTGCTGCTAGTGTTTGCTTTTGAATTTTTTGCATTCCTCTTGTGCCCTCTCCGCTTAGCTTGCGCCGTCGCGACAGCTAAACGAAAAGCTTGCTCCCACACTCACCCGCTCACCCGCTCACCCGCTCACCCGCTCACCCGCTCACCCGCACACCCGCTCTCTCACTCTCCTGCTTTTTCGGTGCAGCTGCACTCTTCTTATCTCTCCTTAAGCAAACGTACAGTGGTAAGTCTTAATAATGTCCGTTATTGTCTGTTTTGCTAAAACCTGGCAGAGGTTATCACCTCTGCTGATCTTACAATCGGCTTCTGGCTGTGCGACAACATTATTCATTCCAAGTGCATTGGTGTTGGGGCTCGGACGGTATAAAATATAAGAAAAGCATCGGTCTGCGGTACTGTTGTAAGGCCTGTCGCGATGTTGAAAGGGAAATGATTTAATTTATGCGGCAAACCAAAAACGGTTTTAAAGACGTATTATTGAGTTTCCGCAAAACTCAAGATATGTTCTTGGCGCTGGATACTCAATTTAATAGCCTAAAACTATTAAATGAGTCTCTCAGGCGCAAAAAATCAGCTTCTGGTCGGCAGCATCTAGGCCCATGCTGGCAATGCAGACCACCAGTCTGTATCGCCAAAAGCCCTTATAGCTGTCCCACCTACGAAACATATTTTTGTTTCGCGGCTCTCCCATTCTCAGTCATCGGAAGATGTAATTGCCTTTATACAAGCAAAACTGGAGCCGAAAATAATAAACTTAAGGTGGAAAAATTCAAATTTTCTTATGCTAGGGACATTTCGTCTTTCAAAATAAATGTCCCTAACGAATTTTTTGACAAGATATGTTCGAACAAATTCTGGCCTGAATTCGTTGTCGTCAAGGAGTTCGAAGCTAAGAAAAAGAAACGGCGGCCTGTAGGAATAAGTCTTCCAGGCCCGACCAGACCACTTCCCCTTTCTATTTCCTATCAGAATGCAAGCCGGAGATTCTGAGCTCCGAAGTGTTTCCAGCTGTATTCACGATATATAGGCTGGATCGGCCTATCAGACGTGGAGGTGGT
>VNJU01000628.1:0-24071 GCA_008042675.1 Drosophila seguyi
TCAAAATCAAATGAATTAATAAAATATTTAAAGTCTGGAAACGATTTTTCACTCACCGATTTGATGTATTGATGATTTGATGTGCGTGTGTGTGTGGAGTATGTGGGTGTGCAGCAGGCCGTGCGTTGATTGATGATAAATACTTGAGTCGGCGGACGGAAGTATCGTAGGTTAGCAGCGGCAATGGCCGCTTGAGATAAAGCGTTCAAATGCGCCGCATATTAAATGATGCAACATGAAAAGTGAAAGAGAAGCTCAGGGGGAATGGACCAGAGGGGTGACTCCGGGGGCTGATCATGCACTTGAAGAAATAATTTAGCTAAAAAAGGTAAGATTGTAATAGTATTACTTCCTTAGGATCTTCGGAAGTTGGTAACTATTGAGGTTCCTAGCAATAAGGTAACTATAGAATCACACATATGTTCTTTGTTCTCTGAAAACGCTTTTATTTTGAATTGAATTCTACGCTATAATTTGTTCTATTTACGATGAGGCAATTAAAGAAATTATTATTATTAATAACTTAATTACAATAACTTATCCAGTGTGATTTTAATTTTTTCCAGATAATACTTTTTAATAACTTGAAGAAGTTCAAAAAGTCTTTATGTCTGAATCTTGAATTAGGCTAAAATTTACATTCTTTCTCTCATTTTTATTTTCTAAAGATTTTAAATTTGACTAATTTAATATACTTTTATAAAAAAAACGAATATTACCTTTCAAAATCAAATGAATTAATAAAATATTTAAAGTCTGGAAACGATTTTTCACTCACCGATTTGATGTATTCATTTAAGCGTTAATCTGGTTTCTATTTCAGTTTATTAATTGTTACTTGTCTTATTTAAGATTTCCTATTACTAAAGTTTTTTTTTTTGTGTGCAGTCCCTGTTTGCTTTATTATTGTGTAATGCCTTGTCCCCTTTTTCCCATGCCGTAACCTTTGGCAATCGTTATAAATGACCATTTGCGAGGGTCCTTCGGCTAGTTCCCATTTTTATTCCCGTTTATACCCTCTTCCAGCGCAAATTCATCCCCCTTTGCGGCCCCTTGTCCTTGTCAGGCTTTTGTATTGTTTGCCAGCGATAACATTTATGCCATTACATAAATATATAAATAAATCAGTATTAGTTGAACTTCAGTTTGTCGCTATACGAGGCTTAGTCTATGGGGTTGTGTGTGTGCCTGTATGTGCGTATGGGTATCTGGGTGTTTGTGTGTGTGAAAATATTTAATATTTCATACGGTTTTGGGTTGGGTAGTAAAAAATGCCATCGGAGCGAGCTCCTTTTTTCCCCATAGCGATTGCTTTATGTACATATATTAATTGTGGGTCAAGCGGGTTCAAGATGGGGTTTTGTTATTGGATCAAATGGGGGAAAATATCATATAAGACGAAAGCAAAAATAGTTATAATTATAATCCAATTGAAATGTAAAATAAAAATACCTCAAAGTCATCTCCTCTTATCAGTTTATTTAAGTAAGATTTAAGATTTGATCAGTAAAACGACTCTTTAACTTTAAGAATGCATTTAACCCAAATGTGAAAACTGTGCATTTATTTAATTCATTTTCTCATTTGAGTAATGCGTCTGCTAAGCACAAACAATTCGCAACAGAATTACCCAAAGGAGTCGTCTGCGTAGGTGTTGCCCCTTTGATGGTCCCCCTTTTAGGAGAATTTCAAGACCCCTCCCTCATACACCAACTGATGAACCCCCTTAAAGGTCACAGACATTTCAAGCACTTTTTTTGTCGCGACGATTTGTTGTTGTCGTTGGGCTTCTTGTTTGGCGGTTGTTGTGTGTGTTTTTTTTTTTTTAGAGACGGCGCACCCAATTCAGCAATTCACATGCATGCAGCGACCTCGCGAGAACCTCCGTCTGTTTCGCATTTTCCATGCTTTCCCAAACCCCGCTTAGTTTTTGTTTATATGAAGCTTTCCCGCTGTGTAGTATTTCCTTTGACAGTTGGCGAATTTCATTTATATTGGCAAATGTTGAGGAATTCCTCAGAGAAGGCTCTAATTAAAAGTGGTTCTCTATTGTCCAATGTTAAAGATTTCAGGTTTTATTTATTGCGAGTATACGTATTATTGTTAAAAAAGCAGAGAGTAATATTCCCGTGAAGCTGTGAGGTTTCGATGCCTTCAAAATACTCCTAAAAAAAAAAAAACGCTAGGAGACATCTAAAAACCGTCACCTACACCGCTGTAGGTACCGTGTGCGGCCCCTATGTGCGCTACAATGCTGATGGCTGCATGCAAGGCGAGTACAACAAGTTAATTATGGAGGCATGCAACTCGCTGTTGCCCCCATAAATTGTGCGGGCTTCGGGGACCAACTACCAACTTGATGTGCAGCGTTTAATGAGTGTGCAAATGTTGGTCGGGAAAATTAAAAGACGGAGGGAAGTGTGAGCCGGGAGGAGGTGTGCCAAGAGGTGTGCTTTAAAGTTTGCGCTGGCAAAACTATTCGATTGACAAAGTTGTACAGATTCTTGCACAACTTAAATTGTTAAACTCTTCATGGCAAGAGCTCTTGCCGACTAAAGCACTTTTCGGCCAAGTTTTCAGCAGCAGAGATAGAGATTCTTCTCAGAGGAATTTGCGCACAGAAAATATTTAAATATTTGGGGAGAATTGCATCGATTTATTAAAGAGCTGCAGGGTATATTTTTTGAATATGAAATACACTTTAAGCAGCGAATATTATTTATACAAAATTCTTTTCTTTTCTCATTTATTCATTCCAAATATTTTGAGTTTTAGAAACTTTACTTACATGACTTTTAAAGACTTTCTAGGCTTTGATTTGTATTCATTTAATTCATTTTCGGTATTCAAAATGGTATTTCTTATAAAGAAATCTGCGTTTCCTGGATCCCCTCACTTACCCTGCTCCATCTCTTTTGCTCTTAAATTTCGTTTCTAGGTTTCACCCAACCGCTTTCATCTCCAGCTCCGTCCGCTCCCTAATTCTTCTTCTATTAATTGCTTATACGCACAGTTAGCCCATCGCCCAGAGAGCTTTTAATCCTGGCACGTGGCTGCCTTCGGGCCATCCGACTCGTGAGGTGTTCAAATCTAGACAGCAGCCGGGGCATAGGAATTGAATAATTTAAACGGATAGATTACGGTGGGCATTTAGTGCATGGAGAGACGGGGACGAAGATGCCTTAGCCGAAGTCATAACTGTTAGCTATGGCCTGCCCCTGGCTGCTGAATATTCATTAGGTGCCCGGGCAAATTACTCGCCAACATGCAATACGGAGTACAAAATAAAAAAAAGTGCAACAAGGACGCAATAAATGGGCGAAGGAAATTAGCGTAAAATCCGACTGAAACTGAACCGTAAACAAAAACTCAACTCGCAATTCCAGGACCCGCATTTCGAACTACTCGCTCGTATAGTAGTAGTAGCAGTGCGAGTGTAGTGAGCAAAAAGTTGCGAGTGTTTGTCATGTGCCAACACTTCCAACTGCTTTGGTTTTTGTGTGTGTGGGGTGTGTGTGGTGTGCTTGTGTGTGCGGGGCAGAGCAGACTAATTTGCGCATAATTAAATATAAATTGTATGCGTCATTGTTTGTTTTGCTACAAGCATTGGGCGTAAATATATTAAAGAAATTGCTGCTCACCCTAGCACGTTACGTATCCGCCATGTATGCCGCGCAGCTTATGCTGCTGCTGCTGCAGTTGTGTTTTGTTCTCCCCGCCGGCAAGTGACAGGTTGCAGCAGCTCAGGGAGGAGGTTGAGGATCTCAGGTTTGGACTGGGTTCGAGTTTAAGGGGCAGGGCGGCAGCAGCAGCGCAGGAATTGCAACGTTTTGGCAAGAGCACAAAGAAAATGTAATTATTTACGCTCTTGAGCAGGCGACGTCGACAACAACTTCCTCTCTCCCTTCTCAATCCCTCACAGCTTCTCCTCGCAGCTGTTGTTGTCGCGTCAACAGCAATTTATTTGAGTGTGAAAAAGATGAATTAATTTTACAGCATTGTGCAGCACAATTAAAAATTATTTGCTCTCGGCCCCCGCTTCTGCGTTGCTTCGCTTTTGGGCCCAATGTCAGAACTCGCCCTCAGGCTTAATTGCTGCAAAGTTGTTGTGGCTTAGCCGGTGGGGCGTGGCAGCGGGCGGAAGAGTTGGGTGGCAATGCCATTGTCTGCAGAGAAAGAAATATATAAAATAAGAGTGTTGTTTTACTTTAAATAAGCTACTTGAGTTTCTTAATTATCCGAAAGAAACATTTCTGTTTCAAGCCATGAAAAAATATTAATTATTATTTAGTAAGGATTTCAATTAAGCATTTTTAATATTCTTATATAGAACAGAAAAATCATTTGAAAATTGTTCCCAGTGTTATGCCAGGTTCTCCCACTCCCTTTCTCCGCCTTCGCTGTCCTGTCCTGCAGCAATTTATGTTTTGGGCCTGGTCCACCGATTCGGGTCTCCGCTTTTTTCGGGATTCCCCTCGCTCTTAGCCCGCTCGCTACTGTCTGGCCATCCTGCTCGCTCTGCCATTGTTTTGGCCTTTGTTTGTGGTTGATGATGAGAAAAGTTTTTGCCTGGCAGGCAGGCAGGCAGCTGAAGTGTTGGCGACGTTGACGGCGAATGTTGGGCATGTTTTATGCATTTTCTTATGACTTTACTTTTGGCGTAGATTTGTGCGTGGCCGTGGCCCCCTATCCCAGCACCCCTATCTCTCCCAGCCCCGAGAGTGTGAATTATTATGTACATTTCAAATGTGCAACAACAATAACGAGGAACAACTAAAAGCAATGCCGTAAATTTGTTTTCCTGGCAAGTGGACAAAGACCTCGGGAACAGAGTGAGTGGTCCTGCAGGAGCAGGAGGAGTAGGGTCTGTCAGTCAGGACGGAGGGAGATCTCAGTACTCAGTACGTAGCCATAAAAACTATGGCCCGCTTCCGCGCTGCTGTAAAGTTATTTTCGGTAGGCGTTCCCCCTCGAACATTTGTCATTTTGGCCGGCGAAAATGAAGCCTCGAAGGGCGGGCCAAATAACTTAATTAAAGCAAATGTGTTGCGGGACATAAGAAGTTGTAATTAGTTGGGCGTGGCTTTGAACCGCATTTACCATTCAGCTGGACCATAATTCTCACAAAAGGGACAACATTTTTTCACAAAAATAATTATTGCTGTACAAAAAAGGGGGTTTTAAGAATACAAAACTCTTGGTCGGACAGGACTATGAAGTGTTTTCAGTTGTGCATATTGTTATATATTTTTATAGAATATGTTTGATAAATTTCTTGATATTTGAGTGTCTTTTTCAATATCAATCACTTTTAGAAGGATAAATAAAAAACTTCAGGCAACCAAAATATTTACAAGCATTTCTAAAGACAATTTTCAAGAATAATAAATACAAATAAATAATAACATTAAATTGTACTATTACAAAAAGTTGAAAAGTTTTAGCTTGAGCCTTTAGTATGATATCTTTTCAATTCTTTCCAACGCTGAGTAGTCTCTTTATTGTTTTGCGATTTGATTGGATTTTAAAAAGAAGATTGGAACTAGAGTTTGATTAATTACTAAATTGCCATAGCTTTAGCTCTTTTTAATTCTCCTTATGTTTAGTTGCCCAAGGAATCCTTCAGATAAAACTGTCGCTGTCACCACTTCAGCGGCAAGGTGATGACGAGTGCCAAGTAATTTATTTTCTCACCAACAGCCTGATATTTTCCGGGTAGCTTCGCTGGTTTTGTTTTATTCCGTTTTGTTAGTCTCAGCTCGGGTTTGTTTCCTTTTCGTTTTGCCTGTTGTCTGCTCGAGTTGACTTCCTTTGCACTTTGGAAAGAAGTTTTGAAAAACAGGATTTAACAACGGAAAATTACATTTAGCACAGGACGCGACATGCTGCCTCTTCCTTTTCCCGTCAAGAAAGGAAAAATACGGGTATGCGCAACCGGCGAGGGGCAGGGAAAAGCGAGAAAAAGGACCTGGTCAAGGAGGCATGAATAAATGAAATGCGCTAACTTTGCTGGCCTCAAACAAAGGCGAACTAAACGCGGATGTAAACGTGCACTTTCCCTTCCTCCCCGAAAAAACTTTCCCTATGGGAAGTGTAGAAATAAAAACTTGAAATTCACTTCCGCTTCCGGCCAAGGCTGATTGAGCTCTTTAATAATGCATTCGTGCGCCGCCGCTCCTCGGCAAAATGTTAATTGACAACGAAAGCCCGGGGACCACAGCTGGCAAATCTCGGCGCTGCTGTGGAAAGATTGTTGCTGTTAATAGTTTTGAAAAGTTCTCAAAATTAATGAATCAACCATGACGCACACACTTACACTATACATTAACCCGTAAATGACGTAATAAAACATTGTCTGGGGAGGGATGACGCCTTGAGACTCATATGCCAGGCATTACAACATTGTAAAACACGAAAATGTTATCATTATAAAATAGAAAAACGTCGCGAAGCGAAGCGGAAAGTTCTTGGCTTAGTTGTGGGTGTGTATTTAGGGAAAAATTAAGATTCTGCCATGAATTTGCACAAAGTTTCTTTATGTTATGTTTAGACAGACAACATTCTTTAGTCGGTGTATAAAGATGTCTTCTGTATATAAAGAAAATATATATCATAGCCACCTAAAATGTGTTAGGTCATTCAATTCATGGTAATCATCGTATTTTGGGCATATGCTGTTTAAAAAGAAAATTATAAATACATTTAAGGAACACGGAGGAATAGTAAATATGGAAAAAAATATAATCCTTAAAAAAAAAGGAAAATGATGATAAACTAAATAATACAAGGAAAGCTGTACGATTTTACTTTGAGATATTCAAGTACTGGCTAGTTCTTTTTACTTAAATGCAAATATATATTTAGGAAATCCTCCTATTCTTTAATATTCATAAAATTTAGTCAAAGTTGTATTGTAAGCTATGTTAGCTTTAAAACGAGCTTGTACGTTTTCCTTAATTCTTTTTAGCAATTAAGTGATTGTTCTTCGTTTTATAATTATGTCAATCCATAATTTCAGCCTGTAGCTTCTCGAATAATAATATTTTCCAGCCAGACACAGTCCCATAAACATACTTCCCCTATAATAGTATTTGCAAAGCCTTTCTCGTCCTATTCCGAAGTCAAACATTATTTCGCACGCCTCTTGTTTTACACATGAGGGGAATCCCTCCAGATGCTGCTGTTGCTCCCATGCTAAGCTAAACAAATGAGTTAAAGGGTTTTTACTTGCTAACTGGCAGCCAGCAACTCATTGTGCACGGTCTGGTGGGCAGTTGGTGGGCCCCAGTCCCCCACTGGCGAGCTCCACCCCCTTTGGCTTTTGAGGAGCCAAAGGGCGGGAGCCCGGCATAATGGCCCCAACATAATGTGCACATTAGTGTTCACACATTTATAGATGTGCCCCACTGTGTGTGCGCTGCATGTTTATGGCTGTCTCTGTGTGCGCGTAAAGAGTGAGAAAATGGCGGAGCGGCGAGGCGAGGACGCAAGGATGCTGCTCGTACCTCCTTGCTAGGAAAGCGAAAAAATCACTGAAAATATGTGGCCCAGAATCACGGCACATGTGCAACACCAACAGCAACGGGGAACGGCGCAGCAACATAAGCTTCCACAGCATCCGCAGCATTTGTGAGCTAATGACATTATAAACATGAAAACTCCATTAATATTTTTTTGCTGTTGATTATGATGTTGCTGCTACTTTTTATGCTCGGTGTTACTCCTTTTTTCTACCTTCCAGCAGCCGCTGCTGCTGCTGATGCTGCTGCTGCAACGCTGGCAACAGAAATGTTCACTCTTTTAGTCCGCGTTTCCATATTTTCTTTTTGGCAACAAGCATATAAGCATATGAATAGGCCATGGATTGCGGGAAGGGCGTGGGGAAGCCGCAACCATTTCTCACACTTTACTGGCGTTTTTCCATAATTTATTTGATTTATTTGTACGCACCGCACGCGACGGCGTCGGCTGACAAGTAACTTGGCCAAGTAACTTGGTCTCCTTCGCCCATCCTGGGATCCTCTTGTGCTTCCACTGCCTTCGGGGCTGAGGCGAGCTCTAAGAGTATTTTGATGCTTGACAATTTTTTCAAATTAAAGAACAGCAAAAAGGCAGCTTCTTGCCACTGCCACCGCTTTCCTTAACTCAGTTACCCGTCCAGGTGTGGCAGGTGGGCGGTGGTTGGTGGACTTTGATATGCTGTCGGTGGTGGTGCCACCTGTGTTACTGCTACTGCTCCACTTGCCCCATCATGCGTGGCAAGTGCGCGTATATGCACTGCATACTTGATGCTGGCCCCGCCGGAAGTGAGAAGTGCGGGCCATTGGCCAAGATCACATACGTCGTCCTTCTGGCAGCTTACGGTCCTCTTTATAGCTGCACATAGTCGATATAGTCAATGTTTGCCCTAATTGGTTGTTATTAAATGCTTTAAAGCTGTACACACATTTGATATTTTAAGCTACAGTTATAAACAAAATATGCAATTGATAATTTTGGAAGCCGCATTAAAAGCAAATATTAAATATTACTTTGTTTGCTTTTGAATTTACACTTTACTTCACCTTTAATCATTGTGCATTGACTTCTTTTGGCCGCTGGGCTAAAACGAAATGTTATTGGTGGCTTTTACGAAATTTTGATTGCATTTCTGCGCAACTCCTTTGCCGGGCTCACTCTCTGTCTATTGCACATGCAATAAGTTGCACTCCATTACGCGGTTTTTAATATAAAAATCCCGGCCGTAGGGCAGTGATGTCAACCTACGCCTGCATAAAAGGGATATATTGCAAAAATATATGTGTATAAATAATATATATTAATAGGTAGACAACTTGAAAAAAAAAGAAAAGCAAACAAAATAAACAAATAAATAAAGTATCTTGACAATATTAAAGAATATATTTTTAAGAGCATAAGGATGCCTCTGCATCAGTAAGCCAGCCAGAGGGTCTCGTTTTATGGAAAAGAGGATTTAAAAAGGTACTTTATAACATTTAGATTCGAAAAGTAAATTTTAAAATTACTTTAAGCTTTATTTGTATTGGTAAATAATTTTATTTTAAAGTCTACAATTTACAATAATAAAGGACAAATCTCGCATGGCAATAGAAATGATTTTAGAATTAGTTTGCAAAAAGTCTAGATCTTTTCGTAACAAGTATATACTGTCAGCACTGTCTTAGAGATTCTCTGGACTGAAAGCAGTTAAATTTTCATTGAGGCATTTTCTTAGCGCAGCCAATGCCATTTGCTGCTGTTTTCAAAGGGAACCCAGCCCAGTTCAGCACGGTTCAGGCCAGCAGGAATAGCATCCTTTTGCTTTAGCTGTCGATAATGGCAATCGCGGGTTGTATTTGCTTTGATTTGCTTCTCGCCGGGATTGGACTCGAGCTCCGACTGGGAGTTGGCTTTTGCCGGGGCGCATTTCGCATTTTGTTTTTATGCCCGCTAAGCTTTTGTTTGCCTTCGCCATGCTCCAGTTGGCTTGGCTTGGCACGGCGCGGCTGTGGATGCAGTTGCAGTTGCAGTTGAAGCTACATCTGCAGCTGGTTCTTTTAGCGGCTTACGCCGGTTTCGATTCACCGATTGGCTCCACTTTCCCCTCGGATTGCCCCCGCCCTTCCTTCTTTCTCGCCGCCATTTGGCAGCGTTTGAGAAATGTTATAGCGGCTTAGGGATTTGCGGTTTTGTGTTATTGCCGCTGCCACCAACAACCGCTGAGTGCCTTTGGGCGCTCCGACTGCCGCCCAGCTTTTGTCAATTTGCTTGGAAAGCCACATTGCACATACGCACTGTTGCCGCAGGGCTGGCAAAGCCCCAAATGAATTCGATTTCCGCCAGGAGCCGACGCACTAACTCACCCAAGGCTCACTACACTTGCAGCGCTCACAATAAGGGCGTCCTATTGGGAGTTGGGTTTCGAATTAATCAAACTCGACTTTATTTTAAATTTAGTAAACGAAAGTTTTCTTCAGCTTTAATGCGATTGTAGTAAATCTCTCTATAAGAAACACAGCACGAAAAGAGCTAGGAGATTAATTTTCATTATTGTGAAAACTTTTTTTAACAGGAAACCTAAAACTTGCTGTGTAAACACCCAAATATAACTCAAATGCAGCCTTGTGTTGGAGGCAATCATATGTCAAAGGCAGCCTAACCTTAGAGTATCAGCCAACTATCAAACCAAACATTCATTAGTCAGGTTAGAGGCTTTTGAATGAGTTTGTCACGAGTCTTCTGTTTCATCCGGTGGTACATGCATGTGTCAGTCAACGCGCTCCTTAATAACTCCGACGCATTGCGTTAACCGCAAAACATAACATTAATGCAGTTGAGTCCTTGCCAAGCTGCTTGGTGCATGCGGTAAAAGGACTCAGCAGGAGTCCTCCCACAGCACCTGCAGTAATTGTTATCGCATTTCGATGCCGCATCGACATTGATTTTCAGGATATGAGGCATTACTGCACGACAATTGAAGCTCGATGGGGGCTTTATTATTCCAATATAAATATTTTCTTAATTATAATAAAAAAATTAAATAAAATATATGTGAATTTTATACTTGCGGTTAGAGAGTAAAAACTAAATATATTGTGAGCTCAGATCTAAGGAAAAATTTCTTACAATGTATTTTTTTATTAAGTCAAATCATCATTTTTTAGTTAAAGAATTAAATCTCTCGGGTATACTTAGACTCCCCTTAAGATTTTCAACACTCGAATATATTTATGAAGAGCAAAAATCCAAATGACATTTAACTCTTATTGCAACTTTGACTTTGGATGGCAGATGGAGGAAAAATTCAATCAATCCGTAGCAGAGAGCTGCTGAAGCCCCTGGCAGTTCCCTAGAAGCCCCATCTCCTCGACGTCCCCCTACACCCCTGGTCCACTCAAAAATCCCTGCACAGCTGTCCCGCCCAGCAGGTCACTTATATTTCAGCACTAAATGCTGCACAACACAATTCATTTTTGTGCAATTTCCCGCTGTGTGGCAAGCTGACACTCAGCTAACCGAGCCCCCGCATACATATAGGATTTTTATTTTCGGATTGAGTGCGAGTGGGAGGACGAGTCCAAGTATTTCGTGCTCCATTTTGTTTTTTTTTGCGCTGCTGCTGACCGCCTTTCTGGCTTTGGCCAGTTTTGAGCTGCAGCAATAGCTGCTTGAGCAGCGGTTGGCTTTGGTTTTCGGTTTGGCTGCCGCTTTTTGGTTTTTATGGCGTGCTCCGCTTTTTTATAGTCCTCCGCTCTGGCCGTATTCATTTTGCTTGTTTTGTTATATATATTTACAGAGCTTATCTTTGACCACACGTATGTTGGCAGAGCAAAATTGTTTTTGAAATTGAAAAATTGCAATACAAGCTGAGCCCGGGGTCTGCTCTTGCTTCCACTCTCTCCGGTCGACTCTACTGAATGTGCCGGGGACGTTGCTGCTGTAATACGAAATAATGCGAACGGAACCCCTCTGTGACCCCTGACCCCTGACCCCTAGCCCCCGGAATCCCGATTCCCGCCCCCACAACATCTCTTGGCCAAAGCGCGGCATTTTTCTTTTGGCTTTTAGTTGTGCCTTGCGCCCATTTTTTGTGAAGCTGGCTGCTTGCTTTTATTTTCTTTGTTTAGCATTTTCATTTTTTTTCGCCCACGACTATTTTTATTTTTTAGCCGTTTTTCTTCTTGTTTTTTTTTTATGAAATATGCAGTCAAAACCGGAGAGCACAACAGGAAAAAAATGCTTTTGTACGTTGGCATCTTTTTTATACGTACATATATATTTTGGGTTTGAGTTTCCTTATTTTTGGGTGAGTTGTTTTTTCCAGGATACTGCAGGTGCTTGTGGTGCATCTGCCCAAAAGTTATGCACATATTTATAAAGTATGTATAAAGTGTGTCGAATAAAAGGAGATGGAATAATAAATAAATGATGATCAAAGCAGACAAAGTATTATGATTATTATTATTACTTGGCTTTAGCTTTGTGATCTTTGGAATTTGTTTTCGGATTTTGATAAGAATGAGATTTAATTTAATTCCTTGGTCCTAAGATAATTTAATATTGTGATAAAGAAATTGCTTAAATTAAAGTAAAGGATAAAAAATTAAGGCTTAACGAACTTGTATCTTCAACATTAGATGCGAAAAGTGATAACCATTTTCGAAAATTTTGGACTCGCTTGTATGTAAACATGGGCACGAACATTTTGTCGGGTCATGTCGCCCGAAAATGGCAAATAAAATCAGCAAATAAATGAAAAGCCTGACAATTTGTTGATGGTTTTTCGATGCTGGGCGGTGGCCGAGCTTAGATGAAAATTAATTTCCAATGTTTTGCTCCATATCTGTCTGCAGTCATGTGTGTGTTCGCCGGCTGTTTGTGGGAAAATAAAATAATTTTAATTACGTTTCCGTGCATGGAAAATTGGGGAAAATTTCCCGCATTTCGCCGCCGATGTGAGTCGGTCATAATTATGCAATGCGAGGATTTTAAAGCGGCGTTAGCCAAAACCCGATGCGTATTATGCTCTAAGCCCCGACATTTTAGCAAATTGTTACACGCCCGCCGACGGGTGGACGGGGCGTGGCATGTCAAAGGCGACAAAGCATAACGGAATTAATTGTGCGCATTAAAAGGGATTGCGCAAACATTAAAAAGGGATTTCAGGATAAAAAAAAAGAAAATACATTCAAATGCCAGAGACAAACCAAACCAAATGCGATAATGAGCAATTCACTTGCATAATGCCCGTTTGTGGTTTTGCAATAGCTCATAAAAAATTCAACACAACAATGCGGCTGCACAGCATTACGAGAAATACGAGAGTATCCGTTTAAATATCTAAATCAATTGAAGGGAAGTGTTATTGATTATCTTTCACTTGCACGCATGTTTGTTATGGTTTAACGTTTTGCGGGCTGCGCGGCTTAAGCGAATAAATTCTGTTTATTACTTTAGACAAGCCTTTAAGACTTGGTAATTTGCCGGGTTGAGGGACTTGATGGTGTTGCTGCCAGAAAGTGCAAATATTTTGTATGAATAAATTAATATAAAAATAGGTAAATCAGTTTTTAATTATGATTATGAGTTTTTAATTGAATTTGAAAATCTGCATCTGTATTTTTTTTAAACATTCTCAGCTTGATTAAGCCTACATAATTCATGACCGGACTTAAGCCAGATCACACACAGAATGTCTTTTATATTGGCTTTATTTGGAGTCTTTTCAATTTAGCGACATATGTACAAAATACTATGTATGAAAAGTAAGATTTTGGAAATTGTAAACACTCTTCACAACAACGATTTTATACCATTGAATCAAGCCTTGAGTTAGTCCTTGAGTTGCTTAAACTATGGACCATGCTTTCTGTATATATACTTACATCTAGGATTGCATATGATGTTGGTATTGAAATCCAAATTTTAATAATCACAGCAAACATCCAGGCCAAATCGTCCCTTTTGGATCTCTCTTCATTTGGGCCAAGTTTCTAGGCTTTCCTAGATCTGTCAATCTATCACAGCCACGTGTATCCCAGAAACTTCGATTTCGATTTCAGATTCCTCTGCCAATTCCAGACAGTCGACCCGAGGGTTAGGCGGCTCAACTATTTGCTTAAATGCCCGTTAAAAATTGAATGGTTGTAGCCCTATATGGCGATCATTCCGCCTAGAATGTGTTTCGAGTGGCTGGTTGCCTGACGGCCGCTGACAACGTTCGTGGCTTCGTATAATTGCATGTCGGGTTCCTGCGCCTTTGGGAATGCAACAGTTATCTTCCGGCAGCACCGTTTTTATGCTCTTTCAAGGAGTTAAAATCAACGGTATATATTTATTGAAATTAAATTAAAAAAATATATATATCAATTTAAACTGATAGAAACAATTTCACGAGATTTTAAGAGATAAAAAGTTTGAGTTTTTCAAAAATAAATGCAACATTTCTGGTTTTGAATCTAACCTTCTCCATTATATAAAAAATTATATATATTATATAGTAAATATAATTTACTTGTGTCCATATAGAAATTTATTAACTATCTTAAATTTATTTCAATTATGATAAAGTTAGTATTCTTTTAAATACGATTTTATGTCACTTTTAGAAAATAATCAAGAGTCTGATAGAGTATTGCGATATTCCACTTAAAGGAAAGACTGCTACTTTTTGTAGTGCTTCTGTATTCTGTCCGTTCGAAGCGACAAGGGGCCAACGATGAATGCGTGGCATTTAAAACAATATAAACGTCGGCCGCGAACGAAGACGCCGGCAGTAGCAGTTGCTGGCATGGATGGCAGGATGGCCGAATGGCTGGATTGCAGGACCGCCAGCATAGCTGCCGGCTATTCCCCGCATCGTGGCGTTCCGTATCCCTTCCACGGGCAGGGGCATGACCACCAATTAACGCAAGGCGATGCGATACCTCCTTTCCGCTGGCAGCATAATGTGCGCACACACGTCTGCCCGTGCCCGTGCCTGTGCCTTTCGCTCGCTCTCCTTCCCAGTGTCTGCGGGGGCGCATTGTGGTTGTCTCGCTCTTGTGTGTGTAGATGGCGGTGCATTGTGTGTTTTCACAGGAGAATGCAATTTAAATTGCATTAAAATTGATTGAATTCACGGAACGCAGTTGCCTGGGCCGATTTTCCCGGCCGCCGATTGCATGCCAGCAGGCCGGGCATCCTGTCAATGGATCTCGGTATCCTTGCTCCTGGCTCCTTGCTTCTGCTTCCGCGTGCGGCGCTTGTTTTGAACGCCGTTAAGTGGGCAGCCTGTTTTTAAAGTTGTTTATATACAGACGTCTCAGTATTTCACACAAACAGTACCGAGGATCTAATTGAAATGATTCGAGAAAAGGATGAAGCCATTTGGCTTTAGATAGTTGCTGGTTGAAAGAATTTAATAATGTATATTAAGCTTAAGACTAAGAGCTACTTTATTATGAATTATTAACCTTTTTATATTAGAGACAATCTGAAGTCTTAAGTTTTAAAGAATTGGACTATTTCTCTTTACAATTTCATATTCAAGATCTGATGACAGATTTTCATCTTCCTTTGCTGTACATGGATTAAAATCTCAGATAAATCTGGTTGAACATACGCTAATATAGAACTTTACAAATAGTATCTAATTAATATAATTATCTCCTAAAGATACCTGGTCTTTTAGTAAGCTAAACGGCTAAAAGGTAAAAGATCAACTATCTGAAAATTCCATTAATTGAAAAAATTACCTTCAGGACAGGAACTGAACTGGGAAATCAGAAAAGGACGAAGACCTACGATTAAAAATTCAATCGTTCTTGGCTGGTGTGAAGTGCTTTTGTGTTGGTCCATCACACTGCCATTTGTGGCCGGTTAAAGCTATCGCCTATAATTCGCATGTGTGTCACAATTACACAATTATTACAATCTGCTCAGCATGAAGATGGCTCCCAGGACTCGCACAAAAGCGCACTTTGTAATATTTATATTCCCACGATTATTGCACCTCCCCCGCTGGTGTTGCCGCTGCTGCTGTTGCTGATTCTTCGGCGGCGGCCTTCCTTTTTGTGTGGCTTTTAATAAATGCATGTCATGTGCACGGCGGCAACAGCAAAAGCAACGCCAACAGCAACATCAACAGCTCGTTGACCGCAGCACTTAACAAAGGGAGCAATTTAAACGGGCCAAGAGGGGGCAGCGACGCTGGCCGGTCGGGCGACTGATGCACTTCGGAATAAAAGGGCAATAAATATAAACGAAGCTGGCATAAATGCGCTATTTTAGTCTGATTAAACAAAGGCCGCAATTAATTTGCCAGGCATTGAGGCGATTATAGAGAGTGGCCCGAAGGAAAGGGACAGCGCAGCGCTCCCGTGCCGGCCAATAAGCATATGCAATTATTTTCAATTTTCCGCCGCAGTTTCAGTCTTCAGTTTCCAGTTTTCAGTGGCCGCTGCAGCGTAACAATTAATGCGCATTAATGAATTATTAATTTGTGTACGCGGCGCCGCGACGTCGCCCCCGAAAGTATGCAATTAAATTCTATTTGTTAATTTATGGCCGCATCCAAATATGCATTGATTATGCAAATGGAATTGGTCTGGCCCAACGAGTCGGGTGTATGGATAGTGTCCACCGAACGCTGAATTCTGATGGCCATTGGAATGGTGGCCTTAACCGGGGCCTTAATCAGCTCAGATTTCACTTTTTTTCCAGCCGCTTTACGCTGCGTTTTATCTCTGTCTCTTTGTTTAATTCATGATCCCCTTTTTGCAGCGAAACAAATTGTTAATGTTTAATTGCATTTTTGATATTTGCCTTGGCCCGTTCGAGTCGGCTCTTCATCCAAAACGACGTCGCGTTTAATTTATTATAATTAGAGTTAATCTTACGTTTAATTACATTTAATTGCCTTTGCTGCGAGTGCCCGGGGGGAGGAACCAGGAGCGGTGATTTAATGTAATGAATAAACAGGCGGGCCGACATCTAACTGGGCGACAATTGGACAATTTAACAGAAGGTGACAGCCGGGGGTGTGGACAGCCCCGAGCAGATAAGATACGAGATTGTAGATGTTATCGATTACTCGGCCGGGGGCCATTGAAGTGGGTAGATAAACGCAGGTGAAATCAGGTGGGAGGACTCAATTAGGAAGCAAATGGAGGTGAAGTAAAGCAGAGCGAGGAGCTAAAGAAGAAACCTGAGAGGAAAATAGCAAAAGACTGACGCTGAAGAAGGAGTTATAGGACTATGACGTTTATATGTGCCTTGTTGAGAATTAATATTTACTATATAAAATTTGGTTACTAAATCAAAATGTTACGAAATATTTTATCCGAAGAAGATTTGTTTGAATTTAAATATAATTCGGAATATATTATTTTAATTTTTGTTTCTAAGGTCGCTTAGATATAATGTATTATACGATTATTTCTCTCTCTCGGATCGTGGCTTTCAGCTTTTAACGCCATTTTTATAATCTTAGCAAGTTGCAAACTTTTCGGGGCGCAACGTCTTCTTAGCTTGCACCCTCGCCAGTGCAACATCGATAAGTTTTCGTTGTAGTTCACAGGGTTTCCGTTGCCAACCTCCCAACCACCTTGCCAGCATTGGAATCCTCCGCCACCACTCACTGCCCACTTCACCACTTCCGATGTGGCTGCTGTCACCGGTGCAAGGGGGAGGGAGCTGCGGGCACGGAAGTGTCCATTAAACTCAGCCATTCGCCATCCAAGTTTTTTGGCCAAGTGCTGGCGGTGCTAAAACAACTGTACGGTGTGCGCCGTGGCGTGTCCGATGGCCAGGTGAGTTTCCTCCGCCGTAGAGATACATGTGTATCTATGCATCCGTAATTCACATGCTCACAATTTGAAATTGTAAATTTTGTGTCTTGTTAGTGCTGGATGAGCGTGGAATGGCGGGGTGTAGCGGTGGAGTGGCCGGAGTGCCAGCAGGGGGATGTGAGAGCAACGTGAAGCGAAATAAAATAACGAACAAAATCAACAAACATAAGGTAAAGTGCTGATTTGTTGTTGTTGTTTTTTCGCTCTCTTCTCTCGGCTGCTCGTTGTTTTCATTGTTTGTCGAGTAAAACTGTTACTTGTTTTTTCAGGCTGCCATTTTTGCTTATGTTAGACCACACAGTCAGGCACACGTAAAAGCAGGGAAGACAGACAAAGCTAAGTATCCCGACCATTGAATACCCATATCTCAGCTTACTTTCTAGCATCGATACAACGAAAAGTGACCTAAGCTAGCAGAACTGAGTACTTAGTACTTATTATTATAACCTCTTCCTTGTGATATTACCCTTGACATATATACCCTTTAAATTCTCATGTCCAGGGTAATACAAACACAAACACTGGCGCACAGAGATACATTTGTAGTGCAGGTAGGAAAAGAATAATGTGGCGAAGATAGCTCCTCGTTGAGCTCTCCCTCCCAAGACGTTCCTTCGTTCCACCGTTTCCAACTTCAACTTCAACCGGATGCCCGAAATTTATTCCCACTGTATTTGTTTATACAAATTTAATGAATACACACAGTAGAAGCACGCCAGCCATCCCATTGTTGGGTACACACACCCGCACCACACTCGGAAACGGGACTGTAGGCATCGTCTATACTTTATGTTCCTGTCCCACCCATGCGTTTTGCATACGGAGGACGATACTGGCAGGATAATAAAGCCTGCAAGGCATTCTGTAAAATGTTGATGGGATGCAGAGGGAAAGGCTGCCGGGCAGTACCAGGGTTTCACTTCACGTAGCCGGTGATCTCGGCGGATGATTTCTCCCGAATATGGCTGAATTTCCGCGCAGCCAGCTAGAATTGTTTTCCCTACTTAATAGTTTTCCCATATGCGCATATTTAACCGAATGCTCGAGATAAATGGCGAGGAGTTTTAAGCAAAAAGGAGCTGTAGAAGTGTTTAAATAAATGAACAAATAAATTAACCAAGGTGTATTAAGTATTATTAAGGCATTATGGTTATAATTATATTTTGTTTTACTTTGTGCTAGCAAGAGATATTTTAACAATTAATACGAATTAACCTAAACGAGATCCCGAAAGATTAAAGTTCTCACGAATACCACTCATCATTAACGATTTGATAAGTTTTTATTGTTATTCATTCACCTGGAAATATATAATACTCGTATATATAGCTTAACATTTTTATCCAATTTCCTTCTTGAATTTGGTGGCACTTCACAACTATTTTTAATTTTCTAAACACGTTTTCTTCGTGGATATATCCTTTAAAAAATAAAACAAAAATGTGAGAAAACAAATAGAAAGTCGTGGACAGCAGGAGAACAAATTTGTTGCAACTAGTGTAGTTTGTTTATGTTATATGCACAGCCCTCGAGTGAGTGAGTGTGTGTGCGTGTATCGCAACAGTGTTTGCGAGTGTGTGGGTGTGCCAAAACTTTAGCTTAGCTTAACGCGTGTCCTTGTGCGCTCGTCACAGTTTCTTTTTTTCTAGTTGTAGCTGTTACTTTAAACAAAGACCACAGGCTAGGGAAATGGAAGGGGTGAGAATTGTAGAAAAGGAGACTGGAAAACATGGGGCAATCGGAGAGAACGGAGACTGGAGAACAGCGAACGGAGAGGCGGAGACAGCGTCCTGACTGACAGCATACTGCGAGGAGAAAACTTTGCGTTTTGCCTAAGTGACGACGTGCGACAAGCGGCGGCAGTTGGCACCAGCAAAAAAAAAAGTTCTGACACTGCAAAAAAAAAAAAGAACTATTGAGTAATATAAATATATAATGGGCACAATATGGTGCTTAATTATTTATACTAATAATCTTCCCTATATAGATATGTATTTATACAGACTTATAACCCATTCCTTTGATTAAATTGCATACTCATAGCACGAATCATTATGTCAAATTCGTAATCGTAAGCCCTAAAATATATATTACTTAATCAGCATCACCGGACGAATCAATCTAGGCTTTTCTTCTGTTCTTTCAGTGATTTTTCCTGCTTACTCCGCATCCCTAGCTTGCAGCCGTAGTTGTCCTTCGGCTGCTTGGACTTTTAATATTTAAGGAAGCCTGGTCCTGGCCGAGAGACGTCCATCGCTGCTGCTTTTGCCCGCTTCACTGGCTGCTAACAGCAGCACCAACAGCAACAGCAACCAACACATACACAGCAATGCGTGTAGAAAGTTTTTGTAGCAACGACATGGTTACACCTCAGCGGCTGCCACTGTAGCTGGTTTGAAGCAAGAAGGGGTTGCCACCGCCGCTGCTGAAGTTGCCGTTGTCGCTGCCGTTTCCTTTTTAGTTTCGTTTTCCCTTCTCGCCAGCTTTTTTGCAAGTTTCGGTAAACTTGCCACTTGGCCAAAAAGCAGAAGACTTGTCCCCGCCATGCTCCCGCTGGAATGTATCTCAATGTGTGGTAAAATAAATTTACAGCTTGACCAAAGGGATAGCATATACCAGGGGGTGGAAATGAATGTGGGGTCTCTGGAAACTACGAATAGGATATGTTCTCTATTACGTATATTATGTATCAATATAAATTCGTTTCTTATAATAAATAAATTATACGTTAGCAAAGGGATTTCTTTTAAGGAAGGGTACTTTCTTTCTGACAGCTAATATTTATATTATTTTATTTTTTAATATATAGTATTTAATATATAGTTAAAATAACTTCTTCAAGAGCTAAAATTTACATTTTGAAATACATAATAGACTAAATAACATATTATTCTCATTGTAAATATTATCAAAAATTTGGGTAATAGATGTCCAATTAATTTCATAAATAAAAGTTTATTTGATTGACACAATGAATCTCTTTACAGAGGCAGCAGCTTAAAACATTCAATTCATAAAACAAAATCACTCAAACAAAGAACACAATTAGCATTTCCGAAAATCAATTCAGGTGTGAGCCAGCATTCTTATGCACTTATTCGGTTGAATATCTCTCACCTGATGAATAATTAATTGATAACTTTTTGGCTTGCCAAAGGACAAAGCAATCCTTTGAGTACCCTTTTGGTCAGTTTGATGTATGCCACGTTCCAGGCAAGTTTCTGTTCGGTTTCTGTGGTTACTATTTGAAGTTTTGATTAATTAATGAGTGAAACACATCTGAGGTTGGCCCGCCAGAAGTAGAAAGGGTCTCAATTTCTGAATGCCAGAGCCTACAATTTAACACTATTGCCTGGCATTCATTAGTACTCCATCAGTAACCTTATCCAGTTTGAGCCTGGCCCTGCGCTCGCATTTCGTCCGCTCGATTCGTCCTCGGTTTAATTGAGTGTTTGATTTAATTATAGACCCTTTAAATGCCGTTGTGCTGCCGCTGATGGTGCTGCATCATTAAGCATTGATTACGAAAGCTGATTAATTAGTTGGCCCACACGAACACGAACACGCCCACACACACACACACACACGCACACACGCCTATTTATGACAATGCATCAAAAGTGCGTTATAATTATGTGATTCTTGCTAGCAAACCATCGAATCGCATGCAAATTGCGTGCATTGTCGAGCTAATTGTGATTGTGGAACCTTGGGCTTCCGGTGGATGTAGAGTGTGTGATATGGGTGGGTGGTGCGAAAAAACCCTGGCTGGGCCACCGCCAAAAGCTTTCCGATGCACGAGCTCAACTTTTAATGACAAAATGTTGAGCGCTTAGCCCGTAACTTTCCCCCAGCTCATTTCAGTTCAGTTGGCCTTAACGCAGTCAGTTAGCCAATACACAGCGCGAGGTAGTTTTAGAGTACATCACAAAAACTATGACTATCATGAAACATACTTTAAACAAAAAGATTTTATGATTAGTAAATTGTAACTTAAGTACTAGTTTGTATTCTTGCTTATATAGTTGTTGTTAATATAAGCCATCTTACAATATAGCTCAATATGTATTGCCATGTTATTTTTTTATCAAGCCCAAACAAATTTTCATCAGTGTGAGTTCGTCAGTGAGCGCTGGCCACAGAAACCGCCGTCTCATGATTTAAATTTAATGCAACTTTTGCTTTATAGCCAAACTGTCGCACACACACAATCACCCCTTGCTAGCCAGGCACCCGCACACAGTCACACGCATTAATGTAAAAGCTATAAAGTCATGTGCAACACCATTGCCACTTCCTGGCGGTGGCATCAGCACCAGGAGCAGGATGAGCAGGAGCCAGAGCAGAAGCACGAGCAGGATCGGGACTCTCTGGCAGCTATTTGGTCACTGCACTTAGTGCACTTCCTTTAGTCGCATTGCTGGGGTTTTTCCATCAGCCAGGAGGGAGAGGGGGACCGAGAGGAACCGGGCAGTAGTGGGTTAAGGGCTTTTTAAACCTGCTACTCATCACTCCAGAAATTGGCTGGGAATGCGGGGGAAGCAACTAATAAAGTCCTGGGAAAAAAACCTTTCTGCGGAAAGGAAATCCATTGACACAAAGCGAAGGAGAGAAAGAAATCTAGCTCAAAATATAAATTTAGGGGAAATATTTATGTATTTAATATAATATGTAAGATATGTTAAAGGTAACAGTAATCTTACACTGTCTAGCAACAAATTAAGATATGTATTAGCTTTCAAAGTTGGAATAAGAAGCTTATTATTCATACTTGAATATAGTTAAAGTATTTTTGTATTTAAACCTTTTATTTTTAATTAGAATTTAACTTCATTTATTCAACGTTGGTGTATGAAACATAAAAAAAAGAAAGTGCACTATACTTAATATACAGCATACTATTTAAATTTATAATTAGTATAAATAGATCGATCCTGCGCTTCGATCCTTTTTAAGAGATAATGAAGATTGATATTATCCACTGGGTATCAATTGTGTCGCAATCTGAGCTGCAGCTGCTTAGTTATTGGCTGGCGGAGCTCCTGTTGCTGCCTCCTGATGAAATGCCATGCTTGGCGGTTGAGGTCTGAGATTTTCCAACAGGAAAAGCTGAAGACCGACAGACCACACATGTGTGTGTGCATGTGTGTGATGAAATTTTGCAGTTTTAGTTAATGTTTAGCCAGCGCAATTTTGGCTCAAAGAATGCCGTGATGAGGAGCCAAATACTTTGACAACATCACTTGTAACTTTATTTATAAGTCTTTAGCTGTGTGCGGAAAATGAGGAGAGAGCTCAGTATGTGTGCTTGTTGTGAAAATTGGTTTGGTGATATTTTCATTTTGGCATTGGATTTTGCCATTAGAGTTTGGCCAAGCGTGTAAATGAAATTTGATAAGATTAGCCTGTGCAATTGTTGCAGTCGAACCTTTGGCCTTTTCGTACAATTTTTTTGTTGTGCTTCGCTCCCACGAGTGTGGTTTCTTATAATTGGAGAGCTTTCTTTGAGTGGTATAAGAGTGAAACCGTTGGTAAATTTCAAAAAAAATCCCTCGCCTATTGCGTCCCACAATTCGCTCGTTTCTTCATTGGTTTGGGGCGCATGAGCATCGAAGGTGCGAATTCGAACTCGAAAAGAGAGCCGAGCCAGAGAGAGTTGATTCATCCGAGCGAGAAAGGGAGAGATAGAGATGCCGGAGAGAAGTTCTCGGGTCTCGTGGTTCCATGTAAACTTACACGCTTACACCCATTATAGTAGAGTTGTTTGCGAGCGGCGGGATGTGTGTGACTCCGATGGTGGCCTAGGTTCAGTTTTAGCGATGCCTGCTACTTGCTGTTAATGCAGGGTTCGTTAGGCTATATCTTGGTCAGTGTCGGATGCTAGGGTAACCCCGAAAACCGAATAAATACATTCTCCTTTGAAGGGGTCTGGTTATTGGGATATTTTCTCTCTACACTCGTGTACATTAATCTAATTTTCAACTTATTTGTGATCCTTGACTGTCTGCCTTGAGCAGTGATGCTGCAGTAACTGTGCGGCGCTCTTGAAAACCGGTTTCAGCAGCTCTCATTCATCTAGGGATAGGCGGCAATAAAGAGATGGTATATTTTTAAAGAGAAATTAAGGAAGAGAGAGTGAGCGTATGAGCGCAAGGGTTTCACAGAAATGCGTGGTGGAACGTGTTTGGGAAAGGTTTCGGGAGAAGGGAGTTGAGGTAGGACTCAGTAAATAACGGACCCACAATTGAGGAAACCATGAGTAAGGAAAAATGTGATCTTTTTTCTAAGATTAAAAGTGTCACTTTTAAGCACTATGAAAAAAATTTGCATAAATATTGGCTAAAAATTTACAAAAATATAGGTTTAATAATATCAAATATACAAATGTAATCTACAGATCCTCCTACAATTTTTTTTTTATAAAAATTTACAGCTATGCCTTAATTAATGTTTGACAATAAGTACCTTATGTATGTTTATATATTTCCTAAATATATATTCTTAAGAATAAAAATTAAACAAAGTGTATTTAAGATTAACCTAAACATAACATTATAGATGGCAAAAGAACTAGCCGTAGAGATTTTAATACTTAAATAAATATTAGTATTTTGACAAATTCCAAGTCGTCTTATAAATATTTTAACTTCTCCGTGGATCTTATACTCCTCTTAAGACTGTGTACTTTACTGACAAACTTAGTAATTCAAGTTCATGTGGCACCCAGCAGACACTTGAGAG
>VNJU01000630.1:0-16855 GCA_008042675.1 Drosophila seguyi
GCAGATGAGATGCTTCAAGGTTTCTGTTGCCTCAGATTCATCACATGTCCGGCATTTGGCGTTGTCGGTAATGCCCAGCTTGACTGCATGTGCCTCAGCTAGGCAGTGACCTGTGAGAATTCCCACTAACAGTCTGCAGTCCTTCCGTGGAAGATGCAGTACGTAGTGGCTAAGCTTTTCGTTGCGCCCTTTGCACATGACTTTTGCTGTTTTACAGGTTGTGGAAGTTCTCTTCCATCTGCTTGCAGCTCGTTGGTCGGCCCGCCTCTTAAGTTCGCTTTGGAGCGTTCTAAGGGAGACAGGAACGTTTTCTGTTCTTTCGTTCGGCAGTCCGACGCCTTCCTTTGCAAGTTCATCTGCCGTCTCGTTACCATCGATGCCCTGGTGGCTGGGAACCCAGTAGATCCGCACTGACATGGTCGTGCTAAGGATATCTAGTGCCTCCCTGCTTGCCAGTACACTTTTGGAACTGACCGCTGACGATTGCATGGATCTTATCGCCGCCTGACTGTCTACGTACAAGTTGACCGCTTCATATGGTCGATCAATGTTCTGCGCAAGCTCTGCCGCTTTTCCTTTGGCGAATACTTCCGCCTGGAATATGCTGCATTGGCTTGGTAGTTTATTCGACAGCCCTATTTCAGGGTCTGTACAGTATATGCCCGCTCCAACTCCTCCCTCCATCTTGGAGCCGTCGGTGTATATATTGAGGTGTCGAGCATGGTCCTGACCTGTTTTCCAGTCTTCCGGTCCCAAGGTTGCTGTTTTTGTATCCGGGCACGTTCTGGTTATCTTGTAGTCAGATGTACTGCTCATGTCTCGACCAATTGAACTATGCCCGAATGCTTGTAGGGACATATTCCCTGATGCAACTAGGCGTTGTGCTGCCTTTCCTGCAATCAGTTGCGCGTAGATATCTAGGGGATCGATTCCGATTATGGTTTCGAGTGCTTTTGTGGGGCTTGATCTCAGCGCCCCCGTTATGCAGAGCAGTGCCTTCCGCTGAGTCCTCTCCAGGAGCTTGTTATAAGTTTTCTTTTCCAAGGCTTGCCACCACACTAAGACTCCATACAGCAGTGTCGGACGCACCACCGATATATAGACCCAGTGCATTAGAGCGGGTGAGAGGCCCCATGTGCTGTTAAGCATCTTCTTGGATGCATATAGCGCTATGGTGGTCTTCTTTACATTGGGCTTCCATGTCAGCTTGCTGTCTAGTACAATGCCGAGGTATTTGACTTGTGTTTTCGGGGTCAGCCTCGTTGTGTTAATTTTCGGGGGGATCCATAGCGGCACCTTGTATCTCTTGGTGAAGAGAATGAGGTCCGTCTTGTCCGCGTTGATACTGAGTCCGACTTTGCTCGCCCACTCACATATCTCCCTGAGTGTTGATTCCATAATTGAGCTGAGGGTCGATGGACAGACTCCCGTGATAATTATGCTTATGTCGTCAGCATAGGCTGGTCTCTTTGGGGCCTTCCTTTCGAATCTCTTGATCAGGTCGTCCACCACCATATTCCACAGGAGAGGTGACAGGACCCCGCCTTGCGGCGTGCCCCTGTGAGCTCCTTTCACCATGGAGGCGGTGCCCCAATCAGATTGTACCCGCCTACAGCTTAGCAGATTTCTTATCCACATGCTGATGGCGGGGGCGTAGTGGCCGCTTCTAGGCGTCTGAGGTAACGTTATTAAATGCTCCGGATATGTCCACAAACACTCCGAGAGCATATTCTTTGTTGTGTAGGGCTTTCTCGATGGTGGCTACTAGTGAGTGTAGTGCCGTTTCCACTGATTTCCCTTTTGTGTAAGCGTGCTGGTTGGTTGACATTAGTCTTCCCACATCATTTCTGATGTATACATCCAGCAGCTTTTCTAGCGTCTTTAGTAAAAAAGAGGTAAGGCTTATCGGCCTGTAGTCCTTGGGGCTCACGTGACTGCACTTCCCTGCTTTTGGCAGGAAGACAATCCTAGAGGTCCTCCATTGGATAGGGATATAGCCCGTGCTTAGACAGGCTGTGAATATAGCGTAGAGCCATGGGGTGATGACTTCTTTGGTCACCTGTAGCATGGCTGGAATTATTCCATCTAGTCCTGGTGCTTTTATTCCCGCAAAGGAATCTATAGCCCATTGGATTCTTCTAGGGGATATAAAATTTGTTGGGAGTGGCTCTTCTCCAGTTGCGAGGTCCTGGTGCTTGTTAGCATCGGGTACCTCAGTGCATCCTGGAAAGTGAGCTTGCATTAGTGCTGTTAGGGCCTCTTCGCTGCCCTCAGTCCACTTTCCGTCATCGCGCTTGAGCTGACTCTGTATGGTAGGTTGCTTCGATAGCAACTTCCGGAGTCTAGCCGTTTCTGGGGCCGTCTCGATATTGGAGCAGAAGTTTCTCCACGAGCTTCTTTGCGCCCTGCGTAGTTCCTTCTTGTAATCCCTGAGTAGGATCTTGTATTCCTCATTGACAATATCATTTTTCGCCTCTTTGGCGATTTTGAAAAATTCCCTGAGGTTATTGCGTAGAAGCGAAAGGTTCCTGTTCCACCATGGTGGCTTGGTCCTCTTCCTAACTCTAGATGTCGGGCATGCTGCGCGTTGCGCATCTAGTAATTCCTTGGAGAGAGTCTCTAGGGACTTTTCTATGTCATCCGCGGATTTTACTATGCCCGGACCAGTCGCGAGTCGTGTCGTGATCGTCTTCTTAAACTTTCCCCAGTTAGTGTTCCGGGTGTTCCTGAAGGCGATTGGTTTGGGAGAGTGGTCGAATTCATATTGGAATTGTATGTACTTATGATCTTAGAAGGATGGTCTCTCAAGGACTCTCCATTCCGATACCATAGTACTTCGTCCCCTTACGATTGTTAAATCTAGTACGTTCGAGGAGGTGGGACCTACGAAGGTATGCTCCTCCCCCACGTTTGCTATGCATAGGTTAGTGGATAGTAGAAAGTCTAAGAGTGACTCACCTCTGTCGTTTATGTCGGGGCTTCCCCACACGCAGTGATGTGCGTTGGCGTCTGCACCCACGAGTACTTGCTGGTCATTCGGGATGGCTTCTGCCATGCTCCTGAGTTCCTCCGGTGGCGCCGTTCTGTCATGTACCATGTAGCAGGAAGCTACCAAAAGGCGCTACTTCTCGCTCTCCAGCATCACGTCAGGTCATCCGTGCTGTAATGAGACATAAGGTTAGCGTGCAGACCTTTCCGTACAAGTACGGCGGTTCTGTTTCTGCTTACCGATGGGGTGTAGAACAGGTTGAAATTTGAGGACTTTAGTCCGGCGACGGCATTGCCCGATGCAATCCACGGCTCTTGGACCAAAGCTATGTCGGCGGACCCTTGCTCCAGGGCGATGAGGAGTTCCGCCGACGCGACCTTGCTTTTATGGAGATTGAGCTGCAGCACCCTGAGTGTCATGGGTACTGGGCTCATCTCCATTCGACGGGTTGACTGTCAACGTCAGGTCACCGTCCTCCGCGTCGTCTTCGTCTAGCGACAGGCCCTGGGCGGCGTCCACGATGGTTTCCAGACCAAGGTCCTTCTCCACCTCGCCTGCCTTCAGGGTGTGAGCATCCAATTGGCAGACCGTTTGTATCAGCCACTTTCTCGTCGGGTCATCCCTGCACTTCAGGATTTTTACGCCGTTCAGCCACCCAGCACCATCAAAAGTGGGCATGGGGGCCTCGGGGTCTTCCTCCATCCGTGCAAGCAATGCTTCAACGAGTCGTGCATGCACCAACCTCCACCGCGGCTCGGTCATCTTGCCGGCTTCATCGCTTCTGTCAATGAGTGCCACGATCAAGTGTCGTTTGGTCACCTCACTGACTTTCATCTCCTGCTTCCTCGCTTTCTGGGGGGGAGCTGCCACCTTATTTTGAGTTGATGGTATTTCAAATTTGCATTTTTTCTTCAATTACAGATATGGTTTGCGAAGACTGGGCAAAACATCTTACTATTTCATAATACCCAATCATTATCTTCGCATGAATCTCACAACCGAATCCTACAAAAGAAAAGATGATCCAGACGTAAAGTTGGATGAATTAACTAATATCTTTTAAATAAATAATTTTTTATTCTTGCCTTCCAGTTAAAAAAAAGTTTTTGTAAAAAAATTATGGCATAACTGGAGTGATCGAACTTCGAACTTCGCTAGCGAAGCCCATGTAATTTGTTTTTGTTTTTCAAGCATGGAGTTTTGGTACTGAAGGGATGCTTACATTCCGTCGTATATAAATACAAAGCTAGGCGTTTTCTAAGATTGTCCCGAAAAATTGGATTAAATTGATTTTACTTAAAGGGGTCGTTCCATCAGTCAGTTTAAAAAAATCGATGATTTTTGTTTGCTGCAATAGTTAGAATAATTATCTGAGAATATGCTTCCAATTCCAACTAGTTTAGAAGATGCTCGCCTAGGGCAATCGCGGACCAAGCTTTAAATTTTAAGGTCTATTTACTGAAAACTACGAATTTCAAAATGGCGTATACGATTAAAAATTAAATATAAGAGCTATTTATACAGAGCTATGTATACAAGTAATACACCATTTTGTAGATAATTGAATTGCGGATCGAATAAATTAAAATTATTAAATGTGACCATTACATAATGTTTTTTACGCATTTACTTTTGAAAAAAGGCCGAAAAAGGACCAAAATTTTTAAATATTAACTTTTAATCATCATACTAATTAATTCGATGCAGAAAAGCCATCTGAATAAGAAAATAATTTTATTTCCAGATTTACGTAAAAATTACGGACTGAATCCTGTACGCCGTTTGGAGTTGTCGGCGAGATGCTGCTCAGAATAGTTAATAAATCAGACATTTATTTAGATATTAAAAATTCGTTTCTTTTTATATAAACGTTCAAATATACTCCAAATATCATTTGATTATTCTGTTGTTTTCATGTAAAAAAAATCTTAAAAAAGCACTTTTTGTACACGCCACTGATAGAACGACCCCCTTAAGGTAAAATCAAAGGCCCTATAACGTTATAATGCGAAACTTAAAGATATATTTTTTTGTAAATCGATGACTTCATGTTTGTTAATGGATATCAGATTCGTATTAATCGGCCCAAAATAATTGGGTGCTCGATCAGATCAGATCAGATCTCCCAACCTCGCCACTTTAGACGGAAAAACGATGACAAATTGCGCTCACTTTGGAAAAGTTTTTAGGCTACTACTTAGACTAACTACCAATTAGAAATAAAAAAACAAAATAGGAAGCTTATTTACCTTATTAATAACAGTAATCCTCGACAACTGGTATTAGGTGTGAAAATAAATTAATGTAAAATTTAATGTTGAACAGTTTGCAGTGGCCATGTTTTCTTTAGTTTTTTTCCTTGTGGAAAAATTAAATAATTCAGAGATCGTTCAAAATTGCCATACTTCAGGGAAGATGTAAATATATTAAAAAGCAACAAGACTATCATTCAAAATGAAAATCCGATTAGCATCAGTATGGTGTTTCGATCAGGCCTGTTCTGTTCTTACATATTGTAAAGTTTTATTTTATTTCTTTAAAAGTTGGAGACCAGCTTACTTAGAAACGGGCAGACGGATCAACACTATATAACTTAATATTATTACATATGATCTCGCTCACTGCGTTGAAAACTTATATCCAAAACAGAAAACAACTATACCGTAAAGAAGTATTTTTGCTTTGGATTTATGACGAATCGATCTTTATCATAGACAAATTTTTTAAATTTCGGGCCGAGATTTATATATTTATTATCAACCCTGTTTTTTATTGATTTTATTTATTTTTTTTTTTTGCGTTTAAAATCTAGACAAATATTTTTATAAGTTTAGTAAAGTGATGCCAAATTGCAATTGGTGATCTGATAACTTCAGCTGCGGTTATTTTTACTTTTCTTTTGGCTTGAATAGAATTGAAATCATATGCCTTTTCGAAAGTAACTTTAAATTAATTTGGAAGTGAAAATACATACCATTTTAAATTATTGGTCCACAGATTGCACCAAATAAAATAATGTTTTTTTTTTATTACAGGTTACATACACTTTCCATTAATATATATCATCATTGCAGCATTCTGTTGTTAGAATGTTAATATAGAGTCAACTGCGGATGAAATTTGTATTCTAAAGAGTTGAACGCAGTCGAGGTTGCTACGAATATTAACACAATAAACGTATGCTTCATCCCAGCTGTATCCAATAGTAACTAGCGAGTCGAAGAACATTCGCATGCAACCAGGTGTCTGAACTTACAAGATTTTTGCGAAGACTTAAGCTTCATAAAGTGCCCACGAATTGAGTGCCCCCTGTTCCACTGAGCCGTTCGCCATATCAGCGAGCTTGATTTTGTGATGGAGCCGCACCCGGACAGAAGGCGACATCGCTCATACGGACGTCCTCTGCAGCTGGGAGTGATGCTTATAGGATGGGCCTTAGTGTGGTTCCAGTTACCTAACTTAGTTTTCTGTGGTGAAAAATTGGGTAAGTGTATCACGGATCTCTTTATAATAGCTTGGCTTTACCTGATTGCAGTAATTATGACGCTTAGCTTTGATTTTTTAAGTAGGTTTTTTGATGTTCTATTCTATTTGTGTTTTGAACCAAATTTGGTTTGCTGAATCGTTGCAAATGTTAGAAAAGCTTATGGTGATTCTATTGAAAACCCTTATAGGTGCTCAAAAAACCATCGAAAACAAATCTCGTTCCGGTTTTCCTTTGCAGTGCTTCACTGATGAACATATGAATTATGTTTCGATGATTGGAAAAAGAAGTGGCATATGTACATACATATGTGTTTCGCTTTAGAATCAGTATATTTTGAAGGCGACAAATTTTCGTTTTATTTTGTAATTCCGGAAACTTTTTGGTCATAATTAAATTTACAATTACAATTTACAATTACATTTTAAATCGAACAGTATCGATGACAGAAAAACAAGCCCAAAATTCCGAGAGTTTCCTGGTTATCGCACAAATTGACAAATCTTAAAATATTTTTTTTTTACTTTCTGGTCTAGCCCAGATCTGGGAAATTGGAACTTCGCTGTTTTTTCCAACATTTTTTTTTATATTGAAATTTATCTCTCGTATATACAAATTAAAAATAATGTTGAAATTGGAGCGAACTAAAACATATTGATATGTATAAATGTTGAATACATAGTATCCATTAGCTTTTCTTTTCATTTGAGTAAAATGTACATAATAATTAATTTGCAAACTGCAAGGTTATAGAAACTTCGGCGCGCACAGTAGGTTTGCTTTCACAATTATAAGGCATCGTACGACAACTGAGGCTAGATTGTGGAGTTCTTTTAAGTTGCATTTTTTTTATCGTGGTTCTTTCTTTTTAGATTTAATTGAAAATGGGTCGGCACTACTTTTATGATGAATAAAGAAGGAAACTTTTACACGCCAAATTTGAGACATAGCTTCAAATTATGGAAAATATATGTTTAAAATTGGCCAAGTTAATTTTCCAATTGTTCCTATGTCAGCTATACGACATAGCCACCGATTCGGCCCGTTCCAATTTATTTTGTAGTAAGAGCATACAGAAAACCATCTGAAAAGTTTCATTCAGATAGATTCAATATTAAGGGACTTGTTTGCGTATAAACGGACGGACCGAAAGACGGACTTGATAGCTGATCGACTCGGCTGTTGAAGCTGATCATATATATATATTTTATAGGGTCGGAAATGTCTCCTTCACTGCGTTGCAGACTTCTGACTAAAATTATAATACCCCGCAAGGGTATAACAACAAAGAAAGATCACTTTAGCACGCCGAATTTTAAATTCCATTATTGCTTTGATTTGGATCACTAAAAGTTAATCACCAAAAAATATTTCAACAACATATTTTGAAAACGAAAAAAAAAACAAGTTTAGACTTACTTACATTTATTACTTTTGTAAGTACTTGCCAACAACAGTCTCAGAAAATCTTATAAACATCAGTTTCTCGAGATATTTTAACCTAAAAGTGTAAAATGTACGTTTTTGGTAAATTTGAGATCCTCTTATATATCTGTAACTTAACTTCATTATTTGATTCATCTACTGTCTATAAATAATAGGCAATCAGTGGATTTATCACGGTAACAGTGCTAAAATTTTAAGGTAATGTATGTACCACAGAGCTTTTGCCGTTTATAGTACATATATTGTTTTTTTTTTATTTTAAATTTTTTATATCATGTGACTTTTTTGCTCTATTGCGTATAAAATTGATTTATACTATAAATATTAATCAAGCAGTGCGTTTATAACGGTCAGAATTTATTATGCTACAAACTGTAAGCAGGTCAGAGCTCCAGCGCCTTACAGTGGAGCTTTATTTCTGAAACGACTATCAGCCCAGTGAATAACTGCTTTCATTTGTCGAATATTTACTTCATGTGACTATATACCTGTAATGCTTATAAATATTCAAGCAAGCAGTAGATTTATAGCAATAGACTTATATATGTGAGTACCAGCTTATGTCGTTTATAGGATGTTGTAATTTTATATCTAGAAAACCGTAAGACAGTCACAACAAAATGTTGAAAACGGACTCTAGCTATGGAAAGATAAATTCATTTGAATCTTTTACTCTCTTACGTTATGAAAACGGACACAATTTATCAAGTCAAGTCAAGTCCAACGTTGGATAGTATATGTAGCATAGGTAAATTTTATATTTTAAACAACAGAAACCAAACAGAATATTGGTTACCTACAAACTGGACTATACTGTTTTGCACTCGTTGTACAAAAATATAAAGCAAGCAGTGTATTTATAACAATATACTTATAATGACTTTCAAACTGTAAACAAGTATAAATCCAATCGTGTTTATGGCGTTCAAAGAATAGTGGAGTTTTACATCTTGAAAAGCTGTGAGCCCACCATAACTACAAATAAAACGTGTATATAGCCGGATAACAGCTTCCACCAATGGAATATTTAATTCATTTGACATAGGCTATACTGCAAAGGGAAAGCAGGGTATTGCTTTCAAACTGTATGCAAATGTTTTGTTCTTTATAGGATTTTGTAATTTTATATCCAGGAAAACGTTAGACAGTCAAAACAAAGTATTGAATAACGGACTCTAACTATGGAATGTTAAATTTATATGACTTATATTACGTTAATTAATAACGGTAACAATTTATCAAGTGAAGTCAAGCCCAACGTTGGATAGTATATGTAGCATAGAGAAGTTTTATATTTTAAGCAACAAAAACAAAACAGAATATAGGTTATTTCCAACAAACAAGACTGTACTGTTCTTGTTCTGCACTGCTTATAAATATGAGGAAAGCAGTGGATTTATGGCGGTATTGGTTATACTATACCGTTACCATTAACATTCCCGTTACCAACCCTTATAGTATCACGAATTATATTTAAACACCTCCCTGCATTTGCAGCTCGAAATTTGGATATCGGCTTATATTTATGGAATGCTGAGCTCCCTTCGAATTTATCTGTTATAATCTACGCAGTATATTACAGTACAAGCTAAGTGCAGTATTACAATCAAAAGTTTATGCCAACATTTTATATAAAAACTATGTTAGTTTTTTTAATTATATTACTTGGTTTAAGTGACTGAAGATAAATATGATGTATGCTACATCACCAAACATGCATTTTTGGGACACTTCTTCGAAGGTGGCTTTGTAACTCGACACTTTTTAGTCCACCCAAGAATGGGTATAGTGAACTTGGTGTTTCGGTTACTGTGGTTTCACAATTAGATTAGTGTCATTTAATCGTATTATCAATCAGGCTGGTTTTATATAAGTTTTATATTAGTGTTTAGCGACTTAATATTTTGGAGAAGTCTTTCAACGATTTATTTTAAAGAGGTAACTCCTATAAGCTGCTGTAGTTTTGTTTGTGAATTGAAATTGATTTGCTAACACCCACAAATTAATGTAATGGAAAGTAATGTTTTTTTTTGTTTGTGACAAATCGCGTTGTTGCTTTTACCGTTAAGTCTCTTGCCCACGCCGGTTTTAAGCGACATAATTCTTATCTTAATATCTAAAAAGAACGGAAGTTTTATTCAGGCTTAAACTGAGGGACTAGTTTGCGTAGAAACGGACGGACCGACGGACAGAATAAAATTTTAGATCTGACCATTTGGTATTATTTTGGAATTTCGGTTTTAATTTTATCAAAATCGGACAACTATATCATATAGCTGCCATAGGACCGATCGGAAAATTTGGAGAAAAATATCAAACTGAGCCAATTTTCCACATCTTTTCATAAAATTTAAGACATGGCCATTTTGTATTATTTCAGAATTTCGGCTTTAATTTTTTCAAAATCGGACTACTATATCATATAGCTGCCATAGGAATATATATATCTGTTTGGCTTTGTTGCTTGCAACATTTTTAGCCAGCAACATTCTGCACTGGCAACATTTATTTTATGACAGTACCCGAGAAAGCGAAAAAGTCAGACCATTTTCATCTTCTTCTTCTTCTTCTAATTACTGCAAGGGTATTTAAACTTCGGTATGCCGAAGCTAGCTTCCTTTCTTGTTTTTATTGTTTTATCTAAATATTAATTCAAGTCTTCCCGATTGTGCCATAAATAAATCATAAATAAATTAGCCGTGAGTTTATTTACTCAAAACATACTGAAGCGGTTTGTTAAGTTTACTGTAAAAGTTTTATTTGATTAAATTCGGCACACTTCGGCATCGTAGAATACAGGGGCTGAGGATGCGGCGGTCACACTGACCCACTTTTACAGTTCGTCGACAATACCAGTCGGCGGTGGCTCTCTTTTTGTGTACCGAGCAGTTCAAACTGCTTTCAATGCATGCGCAGGACTCTCTGGTGAAGAGACAATTTCCCGGCCCATTTAAAGTTAGGAGAATGTCCTCGCTCAAAGCTGAACAGCCGAAGTCGCCCACTAGGCAGTCGGCTTCTGTGTCATACGACTTCCTGGAGCCGACTCCTTGTGGTGGCCGGGTCAGTTCTTCGCAGAAGTCCCAGTGCCTCGGACGTGTCGAGCGTTATAGAGAGTAAGTGGCAACAGCCGGTTTCGAACCGCCTTGGAGGTGCTGCACTCAGCCGAACCTAACGGGAAAGAACGCGAAACCGGCGCCCGCAGCCCGCGGTCATCGTGCCTCTCGAAGGCCGAACTAAAAGTATTCCACTGAGTGCGCGTATGTGTATTCTGTTTCGGCGGAAAGTAAACAATTTATATATCCACAGAGCCTCACACGCCACGTCCAGGTCTACTCTTCAGTCGATTTCCGAATAATTTGCGAAAACGAAAATTTGAATTAGTGTTCTGGAGGGGCAACACAAGACCATGGTCTTCGAACGCAGAAAAGTCCGTGCCACTGCTCTGGTTAGGTTAGTTAGCTACTGCGCGGTGTCCAGACTTTTCGCCTCAGTATTCCTATTTGAGAGCGCCTCGACAGCGAGTAAGTGCGTTCTCTAGGGTCGGTCAGGCAAATTGCTGGGAGCCATTTCCCCGCCGTTCCCATGCAAGTGCTTAGTAGTCGGCATACCCCTGATATCATATGATAAGATAATTAAATCAGGCAGCATTGTTGAAGCGTCCGAAATAATGGCAGAAAGTCAGAGAGAATCATAGGATTCTATTTCTGAGTGTCTGGATCCAATTGCATCCAAACCCTCCCTTAGCGGTCCCTGCCCTCTATCTAAAAAATTATTTTATTAAAATTATTATTATTTTTATTATTATTTTATTAAAAATTATATTCTAATAAAAATTCCCACAGAACACAGTAATACCAATAAGTAGTACTGAAGTTAGCAGCATTATTGGCAATGTCAATGTCTGATGTCAAAGACCAAGTGCACCGAGGGCAATATATAACAAAATAATACAATTATTTTACGTTCACTAAATTTGCTTCTTTAAGTAATGAGTAGATGACAAATTGGTAAAAATAAATTGTAGAGCAACTAAAATGTATAAATAAGCAAAGGTGTGCAGCTTTTTATCAATCGATTCGTTTTCTTAAATTGTTTAATTTCTATTGCTATTGCCGAAATCCTAATTTTAAAAATAAATCAATGTAGTTTTGTAAAATTGAGCGCTTAAAGCAAGGTTCCGAGTATATCACGGTCGAATGAAAAACTGCTTACTAATTATTTGTTGGTGATGTTCAGAAACGAATGACCAAAGTCGACAGTTTGAATGTTTCATCTAACTTTGTCAGAGGATTTTTTCTGTGTAATAACTTAGCCAAATTTTAAGATATTTGCATGAAATTTAAGATTTGGCCATTTTGTGTTATTCTAAAATTTCGGTTTTAATTTTATCAAAATCTGACAACTATATGAAATAGCTGCCATAGGACCGATCGGACAATTTTGAGTAAAAAATCTTACTTAGCCAATTTTCCACATATTTTCATAAAATTTGAGACATGATCATTTTATATTATTCCAGAATTTCGGTTTTTATGTTGTTGCTTGCAACATTAAGTTTGTTCGCAAGATATTTCGCTAGCAACATTATTCCCTGGCACATTTTTTTCTAGCAACATTTATTTTATGTCAGTACCCGAGAAAGCGAAAAAGTCAGAACATTTTTCTTATTCATCTACTTACTGCAAGGGTATTTTAACTTCGGCATGCCGAAGTTAGCTTCCTTTCTTGTTTTGCTGTGATTTCCTCTTAAATTCGATTGCCTATGGAACGGCGCATGTCCGTTGCTGCTCCTCCTCCTTTATGCCGACCTAGGAATGTATTATCCACTTTATACTGCCGACTGGCGACGTGAGTGGTTAAAAGTGATTGATTTGCGAGGAGGCTGGTGTGAAGCCAGAGCTCTTTGGACGCAATAATAACAAGAACAGACTCTTTTGATTTAGCCATCAAAATACACAAATAAATAAGTGAGTGAAGAAGTGCGGTTTAAACTCCAACAAGCTAATGAGCTGATACCGACAACAACCACAGGCCACAGAATGCACCGCCCGCCGATCTAATTTAAAATGTATTACTCACAGACTAGGAGCCTAGTTTTGTCCTTTCTGTGCATCCTTAGTGCGGCCACAGTGGAAGGGGAAATTATTTTTCGCATCGATCCTCTCGGTAAGCAGCGCTTCGAAAAAGAACTATAAAATATTAAGCTAATGTCTCTGATAAGCATAAATATTAAAGCGGCAAAGCACTGTTTTTATTTGAGGCGAGTAAAGCTTTTATTTCTTAAAAATACGGTGAATTTGCTCTCATATGCTTGCCCTTCTGTCCGCTCAACTTTCTGTTCTATGCAAAGACTTAAAGCTATCAGAAATTATACTTAAATCCATTTATCTTGGTTTAGCCAATTATTTTCAAAGCATTGAAGGAGTCATTTCCGACCAAAAAAGAATATAAGTTTGTGTGTACATAAATTTTCCGTAAGCTTCAACAGCATATACCTAAACCTGTTTGTCTGCCCGTTACTTTGCGAACTAGTCTCTCTATGTAAATGAATCTTTGCAATTAGACTACTTATCCTAATAACTTTATTTTATTTATAACTGCCATAGTAAAAATCAGGAAATTTATACAAAACAACTATATATGTAACTAGATTTTTGATCAATTTCTCTACTTGTACCCTTAGTCCCTCAGTTTTGAAGCTATCTAAATGAAACTTTGAAGATAGTCTTCTATATGCTCTCACTACTATATAAGTCGGAACGGGCCGGATCGGACGACTATATCATATAGCTGCTATAGGAACGATATGTAAATTTTAATGAAAAAAATATAACTTAGCCAATTTTTAAGATATTTGCATAACATTTTAGATCTGACTATTTGGTATAATTATAGAATTTCGATTTTAATTTTATCAAAATCGGACAACTACATTATATAGCTGCCATAGGACCGATCGGAATATTTTGAGACAAAAAATCTAACTAAGCAAATTTTCCACATATTTTCATAAAATTTGGGACATGGCCATTTTGTATTATTCTAGAATTTCGGTTTTAATTTGATCAAAATCGGACCACTATATCATATAGCTGCCATAGGAATATATATGTCTGTTTGGCCTTGTTGCCTGCAAAATTTTTCGCCAGCAACATTCTGCACTGGCAACATTTATTTTATGACAGTATCCGAGAAAGCGAAAAAGTCAGAACATTTATCTTCTTCACCTTCTATAACTGCAATGGTATTAAAACTTCAGCATGCAGAAGTTAGCTTCCATTCTTGTTTTCATTAAAATTTACCGATCGTTCCTATGGCAGCTATATGATATAGTCGACCGATCCGGCCTGTTCCGACTTATATAGTAGTGAGAGCATATATAAGACAATCTGCTAAGTTTCATCCAGATAGCTTTAAAACTGACGGACTAGTTTGCGTAGAAACGGACGGACAGACGGACAGACGGACAGACGGACATAGCTAGATCCACTCGGCTGTTGATGCTGATCAAGAATATATATACTTTATAGGGTCAGAAATGTCTCATTCACTACGTTGCAAACTTCTGACTAAAATTATAATACCCTGCAAGGGTATAAAAATCGAAATCGAAATTGCCGTGTTTCCGATCGTTCAAAGCCTTGAGTCGACCAGTGAGCTTAGAAATCAGCATTGACAAAGCTCCATCAAATCCCTGGGAAATGCTCAGAATGGTAAAACTGGCTTCTATATATAGTTTTTTCCATTCTTAGTAACCGATTGGCCCGGATTATACAGATATAACATTATTTTCCGCTGAGTTTCGCTCGATTTCTTTTGTTTTTCGGTCATTTTGATAGAATTAGCTATTTGTAAAAATTTACCAACTTGACTATACAAAATAAAGATTCCAAGGCTTTTCAAAATAAAAAAGTTCCTAAATCTATAAAATTTTAATTGAATATATCACTATTACCCAAGTGTGCCAATAATTTTGTTCAAGAAAAATTTGGAGTTTTTTATATTTTTAATTTTGCTAATTTAATGAAATAATATGCAAACATAAAATAAATTTGGTTAAGTAAGAAATCTATAAATATATATTTTCTTTTTTAAATATCCCCATTTTTCATGGGAAAAAAAACTCCGAAAGTCTAACAAGCCAACTGTGCCAATAATTAAGTTTGTCATGCATAGATGCCATTAGAACGGACGGTAAATAAATAGGAAAATGATAAACTGTAGATATAAAGTGTACAGACAAATGTAATAAAAATTGACAATACATCGTAAATTGTTAACATTAACCCTGCTCTTTAGTAATTCTATTATATTTTGTAATAATTATAAAATAAATAAATTAATTAATTAATTAATAATAAAATTAATTAATTAAAATAAAATTAATTTTATATAAGACAATATAAGCAGACAGTATTACCGGAAAATATGTTGAGTATTGATTTTTCATAAATCATATAACAAGATGCTAAACGAGCATTGATAGTAGCGTTTAGCAGAGCAATTTGATCACTGATCAGGAATAGATAACTAACTAAACTATACGTTTGAATTTCTGATATTTTCAGTCATTAAACGACTTCGAGGCCGCTGACAAAACGTGTTAAATGCAAAGTTTTGCAAACTAAAGTTTTGCATTAATAAATAAATTATCTAATAGTTTAAAGTAATTTAAATAGTATAGGAAAATACATATCCTTCCATATCCAATATTAATGAAAGCTTTGTGTTTTTCCCTGTCCGAATATATATTCGCCAAAATTTTTTAGTAAATCGGTTAATCCGTCATTTAGCAAATACTCATAATAATTAAGTTTGTTCTAAAAAATGCTCTTGTTAAAACAGTCGGCTTTAAACATTTCGTTATCGTTAGGCTCCGGCAATCACGGTTGGTGTTGCTGCGTCACATTTCCCGATATTACCAAATTAAGTTTAGGCCGTTAATATGTTGTTCGGCTCGTCTTTAAAGGGCACAATCAAATAGCTCGAGAGCTTTTTGTCTGTCACCAATTTTAAATTGAAATTTTTTGTCTTTGTCAATAATAACACAGTGTAACAGAGATTCTGAACTTTTGGAGTGACCTAGTACAAATTGTTTATCTGGTCGAATATAACACAAAACTACGTTTGAAATTTTTCTATCACCCTCAAAATCAAATTATTGTTAAAAAAAAACGTTTTTAGGTACATTTATGATTTTAAAAATTGACCAGTTTAAAAAAACTCTTCAAGAAGGAATTACGCCGTGCGCAAAGAAGCTCGTGGAGAAACTTCTGCTCCAATATCGAGACGGCCCCAGTTACGGGTAGACTCCGGAAGTTGCTATCGAAGCAACCTACCATACAGAGTCAGCTCAAGCGCGATGACGGAAAGTGGACTGAAGCCAGCGAATAGGCATGAACAGCACTAAAGCAAGCCCACTTCCCAGGATGCACTGAGGTATCCGATGCCAACAAGCACCAGGAACTCGCAACTGGAGAAGAGCCTCTACCAACAAATTTAATATCCTCTAGAAGAATCCAATGGCCTATAGATTCCTTTGAGGGAATAACAGCACCAGGATTAGATGAAATATTCCCAGCCATGGATATATCGTGGATATATCCGGAGCATTTAACAACGTTACCACACACGCTATAATGGACCGCCTAGAAGCGGCCAATACGCCCCCCGCATTCAGCAGTTGGATAAGAAATCTTCTAAGCTGTAGGCGGGTACAATAAGATTGGGGCACTGCCTCCATGGTGAAAGGAGCTCACAGGGGAAAGCCGCAAAGCGGGGTCCTCTCACCTCTCCTGTGGAATATGGTGGTGGACGACCTGATCAAGAGATT
This sequence comes from Drosophila seguyi, assembly GCA_008042675.1. Classification (NCBI taxonomy): domain Eukaryota; kingdom Metazoa; phylum Arthropoda; class Insecta; order Diptera; family Drosophilidae; genus Drosophila; species Drosophila seguyi. Next base: position 16,753 of record VNJU01000630.1, read on the forward strand.
CGAAAGGCAGGTCCCGAAGATAACGGCCAATGCTGACGACATAAGCATAATTATCACGGGAGTCTGTCCATCGACCCTCAGCTCGATTATGGAATCAACACTC